>CM076578.1:1521653072-1521908817 GCA_034641835.2 Pinus albicaulis | reverse complement strand
TAGTAGAGTTCATGGTCTTATGAGGGTAAAAGGGGGCTGGGGCTAAGAAGGAAAAGGGCTTCAGGCCTGTTTCATTAAAGGGCAGGTTTTATACATAAAACAGAGTTTTATAATAAATTTAAAGGACCCTATAGGCTTTGAAACTTAGTTAACATTGTTACCGATGAAATAGGTAACCTCATTGTTACCTACTTTTTGAAGTATCAAGAAAAAAACCTGATTTTGAAAAATTGGCGATGCAAAATCAAGAAAAAAAGTTTTGAGCATGTTTTTGGCACTTTAAGTTTTTTTCATTTTGTTTTTTTTTTTTAATTAATTAATTTTTTTTTTATGTGATGTTTTTTATGTCAATTTTGAATAGTGGTGGTGTATCATCACCAACGTTTTTTTATAGGATTGATTTTGACACTATAGATTTTCTAATGTCTTCTTCTTCTGTGAGATGTTTATTTTTAAGTGCATTTATGTACTTGTGTTTTAAAAATAAAAAAATAATTTTTTTTTAAATAAAAACTTGTAATGATATCTTCACTTTTTCACATACATAAAAGATGGAAAAGGGTCAATATTCTAAAGTTTATATTTTGTACATGTTTATGTATTGTTAAATAATTTTTCAATGCACATCAAAAAATTGTCGCTAAAAAACCAATATTTTGAACCATATGACAAAAAAATACAAATTTTCAATATAAATACAATGCAAAAAATACACTTTTACAGAGTTTTTGTTGGAAAAAACATGTTAAATAAACTAATTTTTTGGGACAATCTTAACAAAAAAAACTTAAGAAAACAACAGTTTTATTGAATTTTATGTCAAAAAATAATAGCAATCACATGTTTTTTGCAAAAAAAAAGGGTTCTTCTCATAAAATATCAAAGTCTAAACATTACAAGTAAAACTAATTAATAGTTCTAAAAAATAAGCTTTGTTTGCAAGCATAACTTAAACATCATCAACAATATCAACTAATACATCTTCAACATCATCTAGAACAGCATTGATGGCTTCTTCCGCAGCATTTTCTTCTTCATTTTGATCATCACCGTCTTCTAATGGATCTTTCATGTCAGCAAATATTCCAAAGTGTCCCTTTCCAATCATTCCATATAATGGTGGTTGAGGTTCCTTTGCTTTTTTTGCCACACGTGATTCATTAAAATCTCCTTTCCTCAAACCAACTTCTTGCTTCACATCTGGAAGGAATTTAAGAGCGTTAATTCTTTGTTGAATAAATTTGCATTGAACTGGGTATTTCTCAATGGAAATGAAATTTCTTCCTTTTATTAGGCAACATCCTAGTGTTGTACCTAATCATCAAGCACAAAAAAAATAAGTAATAAAATTAGTATGGAGACATAAAAAGTAAAAAAGACAATATTTAAATTTAAATTTGTATAATAAAACTTACCTGAACCTGAGAATAAATCCAAAACCAATTTTCCTCCATTTTAACATAGATCTATAAGATAGTTAATCAATTCTTGTGGTTTTTGATAAATGTTAACTATATCTCCTTTTGTGTCTTTATCCTCATATGTTAGTTTTCTTACAACTGCATCATAAACCAATACTTGACTATGACTCTTCCCATCTACTCAATTCATAATAATATGCTTATAGCTATCATCTTTTGTCCAACATTCAACATGGATGAACTCACAATCATTTATAATAGGCTGATCTTCGAAGAAACAATATTTGAATTTTTCCTGTAACATAACATAGTAAAAGTTCAATTAAATTTTACATGAATAAAAAAAATTAGGAGGAATCAAACATACAATTTCAAAGTCTTACCATGTAAGTTGCATCCTTGAGTTTGCTTTACCCTTGAAGCTTGTTAATAACATTGGAAACTGTGTGTATGAATGAAATGTCTCAAATCGCCAAAGTGGTGATGTTGTCACTTCTTGAAAACCCATAACCACTTTACTAAAAGCTTGATAAGTATATGGTTCTCTATCATATTCAATGTCTGGGAAATTGAAACCATGAGGAATATCTGCAATAACTAGGCCATATTCCATTTTAGGTATTAGTGATGCAATGTCTTCACAGTCACCTTGTATTATTTGATATTGGACACTGTCAAGCCCATTCCAAATGTAATGATTAAGAGTAGGATCAAGTTCAACATTCATAAGACACTTCCTTCTCATGTTCTCCATCTTAATTTTTTCAATAAAGCTTTTGAAAGTATCTGGTACTCCATTTCCATCGTTCTTTGACATATTTAATGACATATATATATATATATATATATATATATATATAAGTAATAAAATAAAAATAGTTTAAATATAGATAAAATGAATTTATAAATCAACATACCTTATTGAATGCCATATAAAACTCTTTTAGTGTTGATGTAGAGCTTGCTTTTGGGTAGTTGCGTACAACATCATCCCAACTATCTTCATTCAACATTTTAACCATGTGTTCTTGTAATTTCATAAAAAATTTCTGACTGAATAAATCAAGTTAAAAGCGTTAATATACTGAAATGTATAACAAATTCTACCAACATCATTATCTTTTATTTAAAAGAAAATTATAATGAAAGAAAAATAAGAAATAATTCAAGAAACTTACTTTTGAAATTTTGTACACATTTATTCCATTGATAATTCACCTGACTTCACACGGGCTAATACTGATTTGACTAATTTATCATCCTTTACACCTTCCATTGTTCTCCAAGGTGTGACAGTCATATCCTCTGGAAGCTGCTTCATTTCAGGACCCCCCTTATTGTTGGTACATATTATGGGTTTACTCTTTCTAACCTTCTGATTTTTTATGGAGTTATTCTCCCACCGATCAAAAATCTCTTAAATCAAATCCCATACCTCCCCAGTTCTAAATTCCAACTGAAAAATGTTATATGTGCCTCTAAAGAAATTTGTATTCAATTTTCCATCTTTTGCTTTTTTTTCATCAATTTGATAACCTGTTTCCATTAAACATTCCTTTCGAAATGCTGCACTAACTTGTGTCTTATCCCCACCACATTTTTCTATGAATTCATTATGAATAAATCTAACCCTTTGGATGAAATTCATTTTCATTCTGTACTCATTATCTGCATTATGATCCCATGCCAATAACTTTAATTCTATTTCTGTTAAGCCAGCGTAAATGATGCATTTCACTGTTTGAAAAAGATAGTTATTGGGATATTCTGCAATCAATTGTCTCTTAGCTTCTATTGAATGGTTCCCTCCAATTGCATAATATTTATAATCAAAACATTTTGTCTTTTCAAATGCTTGTTTGTTGGGAACCTGACATGGATCGACAAGAACCACATAATCGACCACATGCGCATATGGATTGAACCTGAAAAATGTTTTCAGATTATGTAGATGTAGGTGATGGGCCTTTCTAATTTTATATTGAGATTTTCCTTCATCTGGGACATAAAATTGGTTAGCATTAAGCTCAAATGTTTGGCCACCAAGAATTAATTTATTCTTCCTCAACTCTTGTCGAATAGCATTTTGTTTTGTTTTAATAATGCCATCCTCTAACTCAACACCTGGTGTTATGATTTCTCTGCTTCCGTGAGAGCTTTCAATTTGTTCTTCACTGCTGCTCACGACCTTTACAGGTTCACCAATATTTGATTTCCTAGTCTTATTGGATAGCATATCAGTTTTTTTATAAACAAGCTCTCCTTCATGAGGTAAAAGAGAGACATCTTTGGCGATTTTTCTTTTTGGTGTCTGATTTGTTTTCTCCTTTTGCACAATAGTTCTAATCTCCTCCTCACTAATTCTATCATAATTTTATGTTTCATGTTCGACACCTTCAAAAGAAACATGTTTAAGTTTACTAGATTGACCCACCTTAGTGACTCTTGGTTGATCCCCTCTTTGTACTGTTGCAGTGTCATGAGCTATTTCTCTTTTCTTCAATCTCCTTTCCTCTGCTTTGTCTTTGTGGAAAGTGTTGATCACATCCATAACATTTGGCACCAACATATAAATACCTTCAAACATGTTTGAAAGACTCGGAACAAAATCCTATGAAATAAAATAAAACATGTCAATGATCAATAATTTATAAAAAATTGAATCATCCTTACAATAATGCATAGAGGAAATAAAAATAAGCATACTTACAATGTTATTTGCAATGTTGCTTGATATTTCTTCAGAAAATTTTGAAGATATTTCATTTGTCATACTTGACGATTGATAGACGATATCTAACCTTCTCACGTTTATGAGCCTTCCTTGCAAGAACATAAATATTTTTTGTATTCGGGACCATACATATGTCTCGTACTCTGCCCATCACATCATATGGCTTATTTAAGTCAATCATACCACAAATCAGATAGATGTGTATATCAGCCTCTGTTTCACTGTCTTCAAGATACCATGAGAAATTGGTTTTATCTATTTCCTCGACATTCTTCCAATCAGAAATAAGCTTTAATGAACCTGGTGCCCCACTTGCTTGACTTTTATTAGTGTGTGAAACAATGTCCTTATTGCGTCCAACATTGTCCATAGTGCGTCCAGCTGCAACTTTAGATTTGGGAGTTGTATCCATAATGCGTCGAGCTGCAGCTGTAGATTTGGGAGCTGCTGCCCTAGGTGTAGAAACATTTACAGAAATTTTTTTTGATGCCATTTTCCTGATAATATATATATATATTAGTTAATGGAAAAATAATGTGGATAAAATAAATTTAATAAACAAAATTTATTTCTAAAACTAAATAGCTTGAAATCAAAGCAGTAAAATTAACTATAAAAATTTTCATTTAAAAACAAAGTATTATAAATCATACGTATATATATTTATATAATATGTTTTGAATACATTTTATAAAAAATTTAAAAATGTGTTTAAATTGTATAAAACAATTAAAAAAAAATAAACTATTATTTTCAAACTTCAGTTTTTGTTTAATATTTAAAAATAAAATTAAATTACTAACTATTTATAACAAATGTTAAAATTAAATTTTATTTTTTTTAAGGCAATGATTTTATTAAAAAAACTTATAATCTTTTAATATATTTTAAAATTTTAAAATTTAATTTTACATTACATAGCAATTGAATAAAAATAAACAAAATAAAACAAAATAAAATTTTATTTTACTTTATATAGCAATTAAATAAAAAATTATAAACTTAAAATTATAAGAAATTAATATAAAAGTTTATAAATTAATATAATCTTTTAATATATTTGAAAATTACAAATTTCTATTTCACAGTACATAGTAATTCAATAAAAATAAACAAAATAAAATAAAAGCAATTAAACAAAATAAAAATAAAAATTAAATTTTTTATAATGTTGTTTTAATACTTAAATTAAAAAAAAAAAAATTAAAAACGAAATTTAAATATTTAAATGTTAAAAACAAATGTTTTATATATATATATATATATATATATATATATATATATATATATATATATTCTAATTGTATTGTTATATAGTTTTTTTTTATTAATTTATTATATTGTTATATTAAAAGAAATGTTTTTTTTTTAATTTATTATATTGTATTGTTTTTTTCTTTAATTATCTAATGTTTAAAAACAAAACATCATTGTTATTTAATTTTTTTTTTTTTTTTTATTATATATTTGTTATATTTTGATATTTTTAACAATTATTATATAACAATGTTTTTATTATATTATATAACAATTATATTTATTATTTTTATATATAACAATTTTTTTTATTAATTTTTAATTGTTTTATTAAAACAAATTATAAAATTAAAAATTAAAAATTAAAAAAACTAATTTTTTTTTTTTTTTTTTTTTTTTTTTTTTTTTTTTAAATTAAAAAAAAATAAAAAGATCATGAGGTGTTGTCTCACCACCCGCCACCAGAGTCGATGGCGGCGCCACTAAGTCAAGCTCTATGTGGCGCCTGTTAGCCTCCGGCGCCGCGGTGACCGCGACCCACCCACGGCAATTTTCCGAGGCAGTTGTCACTCCCCTGCATCATCAAGCCCCGGTGTCTCATGGAATGTAATGTTCCATGTACCATGATTTTCTCTTTTAATTTTTTATGTTTTTTGAATTTTGTTTTTAATTTTTTTTTGTTATATAATATAAATTTTTTTTTTCTGAGTAATGCTAAATCTATTAATATGTAACGTATAAGTACAAAATTGTCGCTGCCTCAACTGAGAGAGCCTGAGCGCAGGGCTTGACTGCTACGAAAAACAAGACCTTGGACTGCCCACAGAGGGGAAACCAGTCCCTGAATGTTAAGAGTTGCCGCCCGCATAGGGGAAACCGACCTTTCAACCATATAGTTTATCAAAAATACAAATAATAAGACTAACCTCTCTGCAAGCAGAGGGTGAATAAATAGAAAAGCCAAAATTAACCTAGGAACACTGTGCATAAGAAACAAAAACCTCTGAGGGATTTCCATACTACTGATCATTGGCTGGAGAAGGCGGTTCCTCCACAATTTTGCATCTGTACTCATCGTTGCTGCCACCTTCATCAGTTGAGGGAAGCGCCTTGTCTTTTTCCTCGCCATCCTTCGTTTGATCCCGCATTGAGATATCGCGGGCAATGTTCAACTGAGCCAAGGAGACCTTGGCATTTTCGGCAGATGCGGGGTCATGAGCAGCACTGGGGCCAGGGACAATGACTGAAGGGGGGGCAGGATGAGCAGACTCTTCACGAATGGTAACCGTGACATACGCCATGAGAACCGGCCTATCAAAAGAGCAATCAAATCTGAACTTCGCTCATTTGGGAAGTTTGACGCAGGGGAGTGGAGGGGGAGCGGGGGGAGCATCGGAATGGACGGCTTGAGGCGTAGAGGAGAGCACATGAGGAGGCAGAGAGCACGAAACATGATGAGAAAATTCAACGGAGCGAAGCCAACCTCTGCGACTCTTGGTTTCCGGAATGTGGTTGCAGGGGAAATCCTCAGAGGAGGAGTCCGAACTGGGAGAGGACCGAGATTGAATGACACGACCATGGCTAGAACCGCGTCGACATCGCATGCTATGGCGCAATCTAGGCATGGTGAAAGGGAGAGGCTGATGGAAAGGGCAAAGGAGAAGCGACGAAGGGGGGCTGGAAGAAACAGACAGAGAATTCGAACAATAGAACTTACTATGCATGAAATGAAACTCAGGAACAGTCTCCATGCAGCATAAAAGCTCACATCGCCTGCCAATCTGCGTTCGAGCGCTAGGCTCAGCGTAGGTGGGCAGGCAAGAACTTCGGTGCTGAGCAATGGTGGTGCAGACAGAGCAATCGCCATACAAGAGACCGAAATCCATATTAGAAGCCAAAGTGAACCAGGTGAAATGCACTGAGCGTCGACGGTTTCGGATAACTGCGTTAATGGCTTACAGGGTGTCATATTGAATGCCCTCATTAATGTGCTTGTGGGAGGCCAGATGGCCAGCCCACATCGATGGCCTCGGGAGGCGGCAAGGGACGGGCGTCCCATCAAACACCGGTGGCATCCGCATCCGGAGCTGAGGTATCCTGGTGCACCAGAGTGCTACATTCCTGAAGTTTGGTATCATCATTGATAATGTTGAGCAGGCCATAGTCTTGAGTATCTGTGCTTTCGACTCCCAGATTAGCAAGGTAGTCAGCAACCTTGTTGCCATCACGCCTGATATGAGAGAAGGAGACATCATTATTATTTTTGAGCCAAGCTTCCATGAGTTCTAATCTAGCGTTTAACCTCTAGCTGGTGGAAACCTTGGTGGCAGTGGATCCCGTAAGCAAATGATTAGCCATATTGATGAGCACCTGGGAGTCTCTTTCGATGACAATGGGAAAAAAGTTGTTTTGTTGAGCTAAGCAGAGACCTTGCCAAAGACCTTCTAGCTCTACTGATTTGTTGGTGTCCCATCCAAGCTAGCCAAAATAAATTGCGAGAGGAATCCCTTTAGTGTCTCTGAAGATACCGCCAAATCCAACCCACCCCGAATTGCCTTTAGAAGCCCCATTGAAATTTAATTTGACAACTCCTGTGGGGGGGGGGGAGACCAGAAATCAGGGATTCTCTGGTTATTTCTTGTCGGAGTAGATGAGGTTGGAGTGATTTTGAGTTGCGAGTTCTCCCAAATAACAATTTCCTGAGGCTTAGTGGGGAGGTCCTCTTCCTTCCAGCTGAGAATCTTAAGAGACTCTTGAAGATTATTGTAGAAAGTATTCCAGATAACCTCTATAGGCGTGGATTGGCTTCTGAAAACTCTTTTGTTCCTTTCCTTCAAGATCGACCAATAAAGAAGGCCTGGGATGAGAAGCTAGAGAGCGTTGAGAAGTGCACTAGAGTAGGGCAGCATGGGCCAGCTACGGATGGTGTGGTTTAGATCTTCAGTGGGTTTGATATTTTGACAGCGAAAGCTTACTTTCTCCCAAAGAGTGTTTTCTAGATTACAAGAGATCATGAGATGCTGAGCGGTTTTGTTGCATTGGTTGCAATTGGGGCATCGTGATGGCCCAATGAAACCCATTCTAATCAAGTTATCCCAGGTGAGAATTCTCTTGTGGCTGAGAAGCCAAAGGAAGGTCGAAACTTTGGGCCAAATGCCAGGAGCCCAGACACGCTGCCAGATTGGATCACGCGGATTGGAAGAAGCAAGAGTAAGAGAGTAGGCTTCTTTGGCGGAAAGCACTCCTTTAGTAGAGTATCCCCATCTAAGAACATTCGGCTCCTCTGACCATTCGATCCTTCTTTGTCTTAATTTAGAGCTAATGGCTGTCTTGATATCATCTGGAGCTTGGGGAGCGATGAGAGTAGCCTACTTTCATTGTTTGTATCCATTGACATTCTCCGTGAGCCAGTGTTGATTGACCCTATCTTCATGCTGAGTAATAGTGTTGCCCCTGTTGAGTTGATTAAGGATATCCGAGATTTTTGGTTGCTGCTGCCAAGCATCCATCCAGAATCTGGCCGAGCCTCCGTTCCGAATTTCCTAGAAGCTGTGTTGTTGAATCAGGTCACTATGTTGCTTGGCGGCAGTCCAAATAAGAGAGCTAGGAGCTTAAGGGAAAAGCCGGATCAGATCTTCAAAGGGTCTATTGTTGACATATTTTGCTGTCCAAAGTTTGGCCCAGGGCATGACTGGATTTGAGATCCACTTCCACCAAATTCTGGCTCCCATGACTTTGTTGCTATGAGCAGGATCCCTGAGACCGATACCTCCAGCTTCTTTAGGGGTGCAGACAGTATTACAGTTTACAAGCGCCCATTTCCGATTTTTTCCTGAGGATCCCCAGAGGAATTTGCGCTGCAAGGCTTTAATTTGCTTAAGAACCCATTTTCGTGCTGCCAGGACCAAAAAAAGATATAGAGGCATAGATTGAAGGACAACTTTGATGAGAACAAGCCGACTGGCCATATTAAGGGCTCTGAAGGTCCAAGAGGAGAGACGGGCTTCAAGCTTTTCAAGAAGAATGTCCCAGGAGGAATGTTTTATGGCAGAATCAATAAGGGGGGCACCAAGGTATTTAGCAGGAAGGGTGGCAATAGAAAAGCCAAGGATACGAGAAAGGTGGCCAAAGAGCATGTTATCGTCCACAAATTGATGATGGGTGGTTGCTGACGAACCATGAAGAGAGATGCCTTTCATTTTCTGAGCAAGAAGAGCGTTTTGAATAAGGCGTCCAAGGCCTTCTGCCATAAGCACAAAAAGGAAGGGAGATAAAGGATCTCCTTGTATGATACCTCTAGTGGGAGAAAAAGGATGAGAAGGAGTCCCATTTATCAAAATGGAGTAAAAAGTGGAGGAGATAAGATTCATGACCCATCTTATCCACATTTGATTAAAACCAAAAGCTTCCAGGATCTTTTGAATATAATTCCAACTCAATTTGTCAAAATCCTTGGACAAATCGATTTTAAGGAGCATACCTGCTTTTCTGCTAACTTTTAGGGAGTGGATAACTTCATGCGTTAAGATGATCCCATCTAGAATTTTTCGGCCTTCCACATAACCAGTTTGTTATGGTGAAATGAGCATGGGAAGAAGAGGCTTGAGAAGATTAGCAATAACTTTTGAGATTATCTTATAGATCACATTGCATAATGCGATGGGCCGGAACTTGTCTGGCTTGCTTGGTCGGTCTTCCTTTGGTACCAGAGCTATGAAAGTAGCATCGAGAGAAGGTAGTAGCCAATGCATTGATCTTGACTCTTCCACTAAATTCCATACTTCCAGCTTGATGAGATCCCAAAAGTAATGGAATAAATTAGAGGTGAAACCGTCTGGGCCTGGGGCCTTACCAATCTTAGTTTGGGCCAATGTTGCTTCGACCTCCTACAAGGAGATTGGTCTTAGTAGCATCTGGTTATGTTCCTCCGTAATTATTTTGGGAATGAGTTGGGTGATCTAGTTGATAGCCACTTGTCTGCAGAGAGGAGGTTATTGATGAACATTTCTGAAATGATCCAGCAATTCACGCTCCATATCCTCATGATTTTCCAACCGCTCTCCATGCTGATTTGTAATGTGGCTAATGTGATTGCTCATTCTTCTTTGTATAGTGGAGCGATGAAAAAACTTAGTGTTTCACTCACCTTCCTTAAGCCAATGAACTCTGGACTTTTGTCTCCAAAGGATTTCTTCTTTCTTGTATCTTTCATTCAACTGCTGCTGAAGTCTTTGTTCCTGGTTATCGAGGAGCTCTGTTCTACCTTTATTGATAATTTCTTGCTGAGTATCTGCCATTTTGAGTTCAAGAGCTTTCTTTTCCTGAAAGATATTCCCAAAAACTTAGTGGTTCCAGTTTTTAATTTGGGATTTGAGGAACCGTAGTTTTTGCTGGAATTGAAACATCTTGGAGCCTTTTGGAGGGATGAAGCTTTTCCAGATAGTGTGAACCAGATCCTTGAAGGAGGGATGTTCAAGCCAGAAGGCTTCGAAGCAGAAAGGCCGCTTCAAGTGTTGATTAGGTCTTTACCATTGTAGTGCGATGGGCGAGTGATCCGAGCCTGAAATAGGAAGAATGGAGGCAATGATGTCTCCCCCCAGATGGATAGCATTATCAGAGATTAGGAAGCGATCTAACTTAGATGCTATATGATGACTGCCAGTTATTTTGTTATTCCAAGTATACATCCCATTAGAGAAAGGAAGATCAATCAGCCAACTTTGGCTTATGAAATCTCGAAAATGAGAGCTATTTGGATCCAATCTCGAACGACCCCCAGTTTTTTCTTCTAGCTTTGTTAACATATTGAAATCTCCCCCCAAAATCCATAGAGGATGAGTTCTGTTGGAATTTAGGACCTCCATTGTGTTCAGAAGCGCAATCTTGCTTGCCAGATCTTATGGGAAGTAGACATTTGATAGGTGCCCATGGATGTTCGTGCCTATAAGATGAAAAGTGGCTTGTATGAGATTATGGGATGCATGAAAATCCCCAAGCTCAATGGCTTGCGTATCCCAAATTATGGCTAGACCTCCTAAAGAACCAGAGGCATCTACTGCAACTGAGTGACATCTAGGCCAGGCTTTGGTGAGGATCTTGCCAAGGGCCTCACTATTGCATTTAGTTTCTTGAAGAAAGATAATATGCGGTCTTTCTTGTTGTATCATGCTTTTAATCATTCTGTATTTCCTGGGGCTGTTTATCCCTCTTACATTCCATGAGATTAGCTTCATGAGGAAGCGTTTGGAAGTGGTTTATAGAATCTTGTGAGCTTGGGTTATCGTCCTGACTCCACCAACATTTCCCCTAACATGATGGTGCGTTGCCAATCTGGTTTCTGACCTCTTTTCTTGGATTATTTTGTATTCTTTAGAACATCCCAATGACTTCCTGGTTGGATACCCAATTTCTTATGTTGCTGAGTTTTGGATAGCACAACCTCAAGGGTATCAATCTGGCTGGGTTTGATTTTGTTGAAATCCTGACATATGCATGCCTCTTCTAGACCTGGAAGGTCAAGTTCTCCCAGCTCGATGCCTTTAGAATCTTCGTCCATGAGACTGAGTTGACTACTCTCAGGGTTTTCTTGATTGGTGAGGTCAAGATTAAACAGGGTTTTATCAACATCCATTCCTTTTGAATTTCCGTCAACAGGAACTAAATTGAGGGATTTCTTGGATCTCATAGTCTCCCTATTTTCCAAATTCGGAGGGCTAAGCTTGGAATTGGCAGGATGCGGGGGGGCGACGGGATGGGAAGGATTGGGGGGGCGAGCAGGGGAATTGGGAGGGGGATCTCCAGATGGGTCCAGCTGAGCAAGGAGTTCAAAATTGTTACTGGTAGTGGGGGCATTGTTTCGCGAACTGAAATTTTTGTTACCAGAAGAGGGTTTTTTATTATGCTTCTTTCGGTTTGAGACTTTAGTAAACCCATCTACCTCCGATTTGTCGGCGGCTTCATTGTTCTTAGTGGAAATGTTCAATGGGAAATCCCTGAACAGATGCCCGTGGGCATGACATCTTCGGCATCTAAAAGGAACATGATCATAATCAAGGGGTTGAATCCATTCAAATTCATCATGAAATAAACTTAGCGCTTCCGGAAGTGCTCTGTCCAGCTGCATGAAGACACAAATCCGCGCGTAAGAGGTATAGCTTCGAAGCTTGGTTTCCTCATCTATTTTGATGAATTCTTGTAGCCCTCTGCCAATGGCTGTGAGGGAATCTTCATCCTAGTACTCTAAAGGGAGCGAGTATAATCTAATCCAAACTGGAGCCCAATTGAAATTTTCTTTGTCCAGGTTGAAGCGTTCTACCTAGTATCTGAGATATAGGCCGACCGAGTTGAAGAAATAGGGACCCTCATCCAAAACCCTATTTCGATCTTCGATGCAGTTGAAAACAACATTGAAGAAGCCTTTTGGCCCTAATTGAAGGGTAACGTGTCCCTTGGGCTTCCATTTAGTGGCTATCCATTCCTGTAATGATTTTTCAGTAGGCCAGAAACCAATGAACTTTCCAATGAGTGCATGGTCTTTCATGTATTGGATCTGAGCATTTATACGGTGACTCGGTAGATCGATCTTTGGTCTTTTCGCAGCTATGGGCTTGTATGTCACTGAGGCCGCTGCAGGGGAGTTCCGAGTGGTCTTGGTTGCCTGCAAATGGGGGGAATCTTTTCTCTAGTTCGTTCCCTCTCGTTAGCCTCCTATATCAATAGGTTTCATCTTTCATGATTGTCTTGATGGAAGTGTAGAATATGTTCAAACCTTCTTACTTGAGCAAAAGTGTTCCATATTCTTGAAAAACCAAAAAATCAAAAAATTTAAAAAATGTAAAGAGGGTATACCCTAAAAGAAAGATCAAAGGGTAAAAAGAATAAAAATGGTCAAAAAGAGAAAGAAATGAACCCCAAGCAAAAAATAGACCAAGGAAAGTGTGCAAGTCTAAATGCCACTACTTTTTTCATCTGTTGTAATAAAATAATTGTGTGCAGCTTGTGAAACTTTTGCCACAATTCATGAATAAGTCAAACCGTTTAAACTTGGCTTAGTCATATTTCAATTTCATGTTTTAGATTAGAGAATAAATATCTAGCCAAACAGTTTAATCTTGGCAGATAAGTAGCTAGGTAGAGTGAATAAAAGGTGCTCAACAGTTTAATCTGAGCCCTTGGATGTAATAAGGGTAGAAATAGATAGATTCATCATGTAAAAAGAAAAAGATTGAAAAGGGTTCGCAAGTCTAAATGCACCCTAATAAAGAAGACAAAATGGTAGTGCTAAGTAGATAGGGTAGGTAGATGGTGCTACAAAAGTGTTATCTGATGAATGGTGCTGCTACGTGTTGGTTAATCATTTACTTTCATCACAAGTACTAAAGCAGGAAATACACTGGAAAATCACAGCAAGCAAAGTCAAATTCATTAACCTCCCTCATCATTTTTCCCCTCAAGAGTTTTACTAATTTCCCCAAAAGTACTAAGGTAATTTGAGATCGAAGGGGCTCAAGGCATTTCCTTGACTTCTGGAGGGACCGGACCCTCGGCCTAATGATCAAAAGACCTAAGCACTTGAAATAATCCATCATTGATTATCTTCCATTTTTAACTTTTCCTAAGTAAAATTTAACTTTTCCTAAGTAAAATCCTATTTTACTTAGGAAACTGATGCAACATTCCATAAAATTCCTCAAAACAACTTGTTATTCTAAGTTTAAGTGTTGAAGATAAAAATGTGCAATTTACTTCATAAGTTTTCACTTTCTTAGATGAACAAAGATGTTTTGATTTTCCCTGTCCTTTTTCATATTAACACCTAACTCTATTATATTAAATCCCTAGTGAAATCCCTTTTTCCTATGTATATAACTCCCTTTTCTAATAAATATCCCCAAGACCCTCTTATTATAATGTTTTACCAAAGTATATATAGTCCCGCACATTTAAAATAAATACCCCGCTTTATAAAGCCCTTTGGTAAAACTCTAACCTTATATATACATTCCGCCCCTATGATGAATTAATTATATTAATTTATTCATCGTCTAATAAAATATATGAAGAAAAGCGTTAAACACATAACATATGTGTTTAACACCAAAAACAAGAAAAGATTACGACTGAATCCCGCGCCACCATACTCAGCATTCCACGTGGCATTCCACATGGCCAAACCCCGCCGCAATTCATTTTATAAATTCACGGGGTTAATTAGTCATTTGGACTAATTAACAACCATTCCCGCCTATTAGCTTCTCCCCGGGGTGATTAGATTACACGTCAAAACTTGTTTAAACCCCGACGGGCCCACTTTCGAAACCGCACAAGTTTCCCTTTCCTCCAGCCGTCAGATCATTCCTCCATTGATCAATGGTCCCGATCAATCCCGCTGCCCATCGCATGTGAGTTTTTTAGCCAGCGGGGAATGAGCGGGTTTGACTATTCAGCATTCCACGTGGCAAGCAGCCTGTGGAATCGCTGCCATTGCGATTTTTACCGCCTTCCTTCATAAGCGGTGCGGGCTCACCGCTTACCGCTTATCAAATACCGCCGGTCCCACTCCCTTACGTCACCCCGTACGTCGAATGACGTCATCGCCTCGAAAACGACAAAAACCCTTTTGACTTGTTTTTAAGCCATTTTTCGCGTTTTTTTAGTTATTTTGGTTTTCGAAAGAGACTAAGCTCCCACTGCAAATTTCAAAATTCACTGCAAATACACCAAATTACTCAGAAATTCCGTTGCGCCCGTGTTGAAGAACGTTCCTGCCATTGTCCATTACCTGTTGAAGAACCAGTTTTCATTAAAAAACAGGTATTTATCATTCCGCACCCCGACTGAAAGTTAAGCTTAGTTTCTTGTGTTTTTCTCTGAAAAAGTGGTTAAAAATCCTCTCTGAGTCCTCATTGAAGAGTTAAAACCTGTGAATTTACTTCCCAAAACCTGCAATTTGTCCCAATTTCTTCTTTTGTCCGATATCCCGTCCGGTCTGCAAGAAAAACTGAAACCTCCATTTTGAATCCACAAGAACCAAAATGGAGGCCCCTACCGCTCTAAATGTCACTCCTTTGAATGTTCCTCACCGAGATCTAGACTACTTGCCTCTCATAGATGAAGATTTCCAAATAAAAGACCTGCATTTTGATGAAAGTCCCCGTTTGAGTTTCTGTCGCTGCAGAGACGAATACTCAAAGGGGCAAGATCTTATAGGGTTGTGGGAATCCAATCTCCCAAGGTATTTCATTCCTACAGTTCACGTTTTCCCTGAAATCATTCATTATTGTCATGCAAATTATGATCCCACACAAAGAGCCGTATTAGCTCCTGATCAAAGTGTTTTGTTCCCTATAACACCTCAGGCTATCAATGCTATGTTACAATTTGAGCCAGAACAAGAATTAGCACCTCTATCCATGGAAGGGCTAATTGAGAAAACCAGACTGTTAACTCCAGAAAAATTGAAAGCAATGTGTCAGTACTTCATGTTACCTGAGCATCAGCCAAAAGGGACTCCCCCCTATGGTTTTTGTTTTTTCAATCAATTGGGAAGGCTTATTGTGAATGTAATATCCTTTGTTTTAGGATTCAATACCAGTGAGTATGTTGACGAGATAACTCTGGCTTTGCTATCTATCTTCACCCCTGGACAGCCTCCTGAGATTAAGTATGACTATGCTTCCTTCATTGCCAACAAAATCCATGATCAATTTTTAAGGCTAGATGATGAAAAGGTTTTCAAGTACTCCTCATTTATCTATCACCTCATAATTTTCTATCACTCAGACAAATTCCCTTTCCCTGTTCAGAAACTTGATGCTAAAGGTAATCCCAGGTCTGTTATTTTTTGGTCCCCCATCATTCATTTGTCCTCTGATTCTCCCTACTCTTATTCAGAATTCATTGATCAATTTGTACATCCTGCTACAACCTTGTTAACAGGAGTTTCTCCCCCCAGGCTTAGTACCGAGATAAGAAAGACCCTGCAATTGTCAAAAAGTTACAAAGTTGGGGATTGGTACTTGTACCAAAACCATACAGTTATCAGGATTTATGGATGTGAATTACATCCATTCAAGTTACCCAGATATGTACCAATGAGAAATTTTGCTTTGGAATACTTTAGACAGATGAATAACTCAGATGTAATCCATTTCTGCAATGTAAAGAAGAAAGCACAGTTAAGGATCAAAAGCCAGTTAGGTCCTTTCATTTGCAATTCTAGAGAAGCTGAGAGAGATGCAGTACTTATATTAGAGAGAAAATTCCAGACATCTTTCCGTTGGGTCCCTTATGACCCCTTTGGTTTCATTTGTGAAAGAAGGTTAAAAAATAAGTCATCTCCTTATATACATCACAGAATTCCTGACATAGAATAGTATGCAAATCCAGATGAATGGGTTAAAGGAACACTTATTGAAGAGGGAAGTGGAGCTGACAAATTGAATAAACTTATGAAAGATGCTGAGAAGAAATTTGACCTAGAAACATATGATCAAATGCAGGTACCCTATATTGGCACATCTTCAACACCCACTCTACAACAAGCTATACAGGAAGACAGCCCATCAGTAACAGCAGAGCCTAAAGGTAAAGGAAAAGAACCTATAGTTCAGGTCATTGAAACCCTGGTCATGGCAGAAAAATCACAGAGTTCCAAAACACCAGAACAATTTAAAGCTTCTCAAACACCAGCAAAGCAAATCCAAGCTCCAGAGATGCAAACTCCACTGAATGTGGAAATAGGGAAAAAGAGGTCACCTCCAGATACCACACCTTCAAAAGGAGCCCCACAAGTCTATCAAGCTAAAAAACATAAATCTGATCTACCTCCAGATGTAGAGATCATAGATGAAATATTTGATGATGGCAGTGAAGATAGTCAGCAAACAGGTACAGCAAGTGAAACAAATATAAGCCAGAAAGGGATACAAAAGCAACTGAGCACTGAAGTATCTTCTTTCAGACCGCCCAAGACAGGTACTGGAGACATAAAAAAAACCTTCATTGATATCAAAACAAGGAATGAACCATTAAAAATGAAGGTCTATGATCAGTATATGAAGATGGCTCCTCACAATCAGCAAAGGTTGATGTCAGCATTTGATCTTTCACAAGGTAAAATGCAAATGAGCCACTTCAAAGCTAAGGTGCCAAAGCCAACTTCAGCAATAGATTACATCAGAACAAATTTTGAAGTGTTAGCAAAGGATATCCATCCCTTGGATCAGATAGAGCTTCATAGGCAAACAGGGGAAATGGTTTATTCTACTCTCACCAACAAAGCCATGGCAGCTTTAACACTACAAGATTCCTTGAATAATACCGCTGCAACATTGAAAATTGAAAGGGCCTCCTCACAGGCCAAGGACAATAGAATAAAGTCTCTAGAAGAGATCATTATTGGTTTGGGTCACAATCCCAAAGACACTAAAGGTATTGAGGCACTGATAAAAAAGAAAGAGGATGATATAGCTGCACTGAGAAAACAGTTGAAAATACCAGCCTCAAGGCACCCCCAGACACAAGAAATAATAAAAGGAAATTCACAAGAAGAAATGATGGAGTTGCTCTTAAACTTGACAGAGCGACTAAATGAAACCGAGAAGGAGCTGGAAAAGGCATTGCAGAAACATGAAATTCTCAAACAGGCTTCAGCAGCAGGTACTACAGGACAACAGGAACAATCATCTCAGGTGAATATTTCTAATTTGAATTCTGATGATTTGATTAAACAGATGGAGAGTTTACAGCTAAAGGTCACAGAACTCCAAGAAGCAAAATTACAATTAACAAAATTGGAGGGAAAATATGACACATCCAAAAAGACAGTAGCTGACAACCTCAGAGAAATAAAAAGGTTTGAAAAATTGGTTGAGGCTTTGCAAAAAGATCTTACACTGGAAAAGCCTCTGAATGAAATAAATGATATTCTTTGGGACAACATCATTAATTTAATAAGAGATATTTGGCCTTCCATTCAAGCTATTTTTGAACAGAATGAGTTAGTCAAAATAGCCCAGGAGGAAATAAACAAAACTAGACATGAATTAAGAGGCAAGCCAGAGCTAGCCCAGCAGCTCATTCAGTTTTTGAATTCAAGAACAAAACAACAGCTAGCATTGCTAGAAATTGATGACAGAACAGGTGTAGTTTTGGAGGCAAAGAGAATTTTTACAAAAAGAACTTTCATGCAAAATCTAGAAAGAAAGTGTAATGATATTTTGGTCGACATCAACGTTTTCAGAGAAAAATTTCAAGCTCTGCTGGACAGTGATTTGCCAAGTCCCATGCTCACAGAGGATCAAATAGTAGACTTGGAAACTTATGAGAAAAGAATCAAAGCTCATGCTAAACATACAGCTGTAAGTTCTACTAGTATAGGTTCTACTAGCTCATCAGAACCTACAGTACCAACTGGGAAGAGTATTTATGAAAAGTGAGAAATCTGTTTCATCTGGAACATGAGTTAAAGTATCTATTTCCGAACGAGCCCACTTTTTATAAACTTACTGAAGCCGATGAAACTTTAAGGAAGCTCAGAAGAACAATGATACCAGATGATCAGTGGTGGAAGGAAATGCTGGAAATTTTGTAAAAAAATGTTGTCAGGACAAAAGTTTATCTTTACTATTAAGTAAGTGGTAAAAACAGAAATGCAGATGAAAGAGTATCAGATGAAAGAGTATCAGATGAAAGAGTAAAGAGTATCCGTGAGAAGTAAAAGTATTCAACAAGTCAAAGGAATACGCAAAGGACAGCACAGAGCCCTATTTAGAGCACTTATCCTTAGCACGTCCATGAAGAAAGGAACAACACATCAGCCATTACTCATTATTCTATTTTCGAGACCATGTGTCTCTTGTTTGTTGTAAATACGCATTAAGTCAGCCTGAATTATTGGCTAGGATAGAGTAAGATTGTTAAGATTATTTTTGTATAAATAAGCCTTCAAAGAGAGTTTTGAGGGGTGGATTCTATTACTCTGCTGTAACATTGAGGTTTTCAGAATAAAAAGCTTTTGGACAAATTTACTTGTGGCTTACTGGATGACGTTTTGAAGCACTGGACTTGTTGCAGGATTCATGTGTTGGACTTCAGTTCAATAAGTTTTCCAACCCTTGTGTTTACATTTTATATTAGTTTATGCTCTCATCATATCCGTTTCTGAATAGTTTACATAAAGGATTGAAACAGAATTTGCTTAATTGTACTCTGTTTTCAAATGTGATTATTCTCTATGTTTTCTTCTGGATTAGTTATAAGCATGAATTCTTAATTTCTCATGTTTTGCTGATTCAATATTGTTGATTACTGTAACAAAGAATCCTTCATTGCTCTTTGCTTGTAATCATTTCCCTTCTTCCTCTTGAATATGGTGAAAGATTCTTAGTTGCCTTTCATCCCTTCAAGACCATCCATCCACTTTAAATTTTAAGGATTGTTCTCCGTCTAGCTATCTTGCCCTGTAATACCATCTTGTGTTCAGAAAAGAAATCCAGTAAAGCCATCCTTAGACTCCATAGCCCAATGGACCGAAAGCCCTCAACCTTGCCCTTAGTTTGTGGATTCCACCATTTTCCCAAAACAAACTTTGCATCTATAACTAGCCTAAAATCATTCAAAAACAAAGATAAATCATAAAGAGAGAGCCCTCTCTGGATGCAGATTGGCTAGATTCTGCATCTAAAAGGTTGGTTTGTGGTTACCTCGGGTATACTTTCCTCTTACACAACTTCAAGGAAAACTCGAGTGATAACACCCTCCGAGACAGGACATTTCCACTCACTGGCCGCTTGTTTCGATCCTCTTTTTAGGCAAAGTTGATCGCCTCCCCTACCGTGTGGATGCCATGGCCCGTGCGTTAATGCAAATGCGACTCAATCGCACCTCAGCCCACAAACGAATCACCACGTAGATTTTTTCTCGCAAGGCAACAAGTGTAGGAAGGAAGAAACCCTAGTCACGACCGAGTCTTTTTTTATGATATTAATGATTAACTTCCACTAAAATTTAAAATATTTATCCATGTTATAAGAAATTAAAACACTAATTATAATTTTTTATCATCTTAGCCCTATACTTGAAAATAAGTGAGAGTAGTGTTCTCATGCCACTATAGTTTTGCTAAATTAGAAGATCAAGAAAGTTGGTAGTCTCGTACATATTTTGAAAATTAAATAGAAATTTGTGAGTATATGACACACAATCTTAAAGAAAGTGTTTTTCATTCTCAATCCTATTAACATTGTAGTGACAGACTCTTTCATCACATGACATTTTAAGAATTCGTCATTTCACTTTGAAGCTCATGATAATTTGGCCTTATCATAAAAATGTTCATTTTCTTCTTAACATTAGTCAAGCTAGGAAGATAATTTTGGTTTTTGAGATTGGTGTTGATCACCTCCTTATACTAACTTAGTTTCATTTTTTCTTCTAACTCTTTATTGTCCCACAAATTCTCCTTAAAGTTGGAAGTAACAATACTTTTAATATTATCCTTATTCTACAAGATGATATCCTCTCATATCCTCTAATGGACTAGCCAAGCGTGGGCATCATTATGCCATCCTCGCTTAAGCAGAAAGTAGGAATTTTAGGTAACGCTAGAAGAAATTTTAAGAAATCTCTTGATTTCATGTTGAGTAACTTATTCTCATGCATACCCTAGATGTGAGTGACAACAGAAGGACACCTGAAAATTTCCCCTCACACACCCACGACGACGAAGATCTACAGCACAGGCCCTCACCTGATGTAGAGCCGCAGGCTAGCAATCATCCGCATGAGATGATCGGGATAAGGCATAATGAATACACACTCGGAAAACATCACCCTCTCTAGGATACCTCTCTGCAACAATTATTCTAAATTATTACATGTATTGACATGACGACCGGCCATAACTACTTGCTCGAGCCCACTCACGAAATCAGTTTTGGCACACAGCTAGGTTCGAGTCACAATCATGTTCTTCCCCTTCGCATGTGTCACAAGCATTTTAAAAGGAAGGCCCCTAAGTGCAAAGAGACACACAGTCAGCTCCTTCAGATCCATTTTTTGTTACATTTCTTGCCCTCCTGCGTGCCGAGTCTGTTGCGGAACCCTCCCCCCAGAGTTGCGCTGCGTGGTTACCCTTGGGCTACGAACCTCCCTTCCCACGTATCTCACCTCTACAACATCTATCCTACTTGTCTCATTATCCGACGCCCCTGGACGTGCTTTCCCCTTCATTTCTCCCCCCCATCATCTGGCTATCCTCCCCTGCTTCGTTCTTCCCTCCCTACTGTGCATTCCCTTCAGCTCCACAAATCCTCTGCTCCAACTAACAATGACATCCACGCTGCACCAAAGAACCATCTGTGGAGGCCAGAGAGGTGCACTCCCTAGTCGCTACCACCGAGGGCCAGATAATCGCCTAGAGTCTGTGGAGGGATCCTCCTCAAGCAGTCACATTAGACAGAGTTCCGCACCTGATCAAGAGGAGGAGGTTCCCCCGCAGGCCTCGTAGAGAGGCAGAAGTGGACCTCGGAATTCCACCATTGCACACCCCTTCTCTCGCAAGTCCGAGCCTCTTCCGGCTCAAGAAGATGAGGGGAATGAATCTAATGTTTGGATCATGGATTCTGAAGGTATCTGGACGTGCGTCCCTGATGTAGAATAGCCGGTGGCTCCCATCCTCTGTGCACCGATCTCCAAGCACTCGCACCTTCACACTGATACAGAGGAAGTTGCTACACAGGCATACGTCTGCCCAATAGTGGAGGAGGATCTCGACAGTGAAGATGAAGCCGAAGACTAAGGACTGTGCAACAACCCAACTCTTCCTTGCTTTTTTTCATGCTTGCTATCACCACGGAATTTTTAGTTACACCAGTGCTAGAACACATTTTGTATTTTCCTGCTTCATGTACTCTATGGGTTGGATTCCTCCATGGAGGCAGCCCCTTATCCGCGCAACAAAGGCGAGGGTCGATTAAGTGCAGCTTACCAACCCACCTTGTAGCATATGTACTGTTTCCTTTTTCGAATTAATATAGATTAACCTCAGTTAACAAAAAAAAACTTATTCTCATGCATAATATATCTAATAAAAACATTTAAAATTACTCAATTCAATTATAACACAATGTTAATATTAAACACTAATACAATTTTATTTTAACTATAACACAATATTTTGTTTTGTTTGTCAAGTGGTCTGAGTTCACCAGGGATTACATCAATCTTGACCCATGGCTTGAGAAATCACGACCCAACGACATCTAAGCTTTCAAAACCACCAAGGGATCACACACAGGCTCGGTCACACCAACACTAAGAAAATTGGGTTTAACTTGTCTCCTTCCCCTAGCACGAGCACAACAACCTCTGTGAGGTTTGATCCTAGGTCGCCCTTTGTAGAGATTATATAACTTATGAGTTATATGTCCAAGATTCTCCTGATCTCACACTATTTTAACTTCATGCAAAATACAAAATCTATTCCACCATTGATCATTTGCATAAATTAAATCAAGATTGCAATGCACACATGAAACACTAAAAATTCACACACATTAACACAGTTGTTTAACGGGAAAGCCTGAAGCTGAAAACCCCAAATATATGTATATAATATATGTCATAGAGATCATGTAACAATCCTCATACAAAGCTGATCATATCAAGCTCTCAGTACAATACAATCGCTACACACTAATCAGGAACAATCGGCAAAAATCTGCACTAATTTTTGCCCTCCTGATAGCCTGCCTCTACTGCGCAATCCCTGCTGAAGAATGGCTCTGGATGAGTTCGAATTACTCCAGCCTTTCTCACGAAATCCTCATTGGCATCTCCAATTAATGTGTGGTGCATACAATGCAACACTATAGTCACACTTTCTCTTTCACCAATCTCTCCACTGAGTCTCCACTGATCTATTCTACACTGTAGTTAACTGTTGTCTCTGTCCAGTTAAATAATGAGTTATTATTTAGTGAATTAATTTAACTAATTAATTCACTCAACTCCACTGAAATTATCAATCAGTTAGAAATAGACACAATCAGTTCAACTAAGTTTAACTCCACAAGTGTATTTAAACTAGAAACCAACTCCACCAACTACTTCTCCAATTCCACCAAACTCTGCCACTTGAGTTCTAACTGAAGTCCTCCTTGCATGAACCACTAGTAGCTCTAGGAATTGCATAATTCATTTAGCTATCTGATCTGAACAATATGTTAACTGAATATCAGTGCTCCAAGAAAATAATATAATGTTTAGAGTCCAAATATTATTAGGAGCTAATAATATCTGACATGTCTATTTTTAGACTAGCAGTCTAAAAATAGACTTCGCCCAAAATGTCTAAAAATAGAAGTCCATCTATTTTTCCAACTTGACCAACCATCCACAAATAGCATCCTGCAACTCATAGAATATGATCGACATGTCTAAAAATAGGCATAGTCTAAAAATAGACTTTGCGCCAAAAATAGCCTGTGGGCCCACTTAGTGAAGGCGACTCTTTTCACTAAGCTCATCATCTTGTTGAATCTCAACACTCCCTCTCAACAAGATAGGGATTATCTGCCACCCCGATCCTGTCTCTATGGTATTCAAATTTGCTCCTGGTGAGCGCCTTCGTTAGAATATTTGCATCCTGATATTCCATAGGAATGTAAGAAAGCACAACATGATCCTCTGCTACACACAATCTCTGATATGATGGTACCGAATGTCAATATGTTTAGATCTATCATGAAATACTGGATTAAACGAGATTTTAATGCAACTCTGATTATCACAATATATCATAGTAGGATCTAAATGAGAACCGAACAAACCGGCTAGGATCTTCCTCATCCATATAGCCTCGCATGCAGCCAAAATTGCTGCCATGTACTCGGCCTCTGCTGAACTGAGTGCCGCGGATCTTTGTTTCCTGTTGTACCAAGAAACTGCTATAGATACGATACTGAAAATCCCTCTAGATGTGCTCTTTTTGTCCGTTGGGCTTCCTGCCCAATCTGCATCTATGAAGCCATGCAGCTTCACCTCATCCGACTGTCTGTACCACAATCCATACCCAGACGTGCCCCTGAGATACCTCAGGACATGCTTGCTTGCCTTCCAAAAGAGCTTGTAGGCTTCACCATCGCTTGTGAAAGTTGGTTCACAGCATAGCATATGCCCGGTCATGTATTGACTAAATACATGAGTGAACCAACCAACTGTCAATAAATAGTGGCATCCACTACCTCTGCCGATGCAGCATCCTCCTTCCTCCAACCACCAGGAAGAGGAGTTTCGATAGGCTTGCAGCCTTTCATATGAAACTTCTCCAATATCTCCCGGGCGTACTTGCCTTGAGACACAAACAGTTCACCTTTCCGCTACCAAATTTCCAATCCTAGGAAATAATGAAGGAGGCCCAAGTCCTTCATCTCAAACTCATTTGCAAGATCTTCCTTGCATGAGTGTATCAACAGCTCATCGCCCGTTAGTATTAAATCATCTACATAAATCACAATGATCAAAAGCTTACCCTCCACCACAATCTGGTATAGGTTTGGATCCATGTCACTCTTGGTGAAACCAAGTATAGTGAAATAGCTGTCTATCCATGTGTACCAAGCATGAGGTGCTTGTTTCAGCCCATATAGCGCTCTTTTGAGCCTGCACACATGTGACTCGCTGCTGAAGATTTTGAATCCTTCAGGATGCTCAATGTACACCTCCTCCTCAATGATTTCGTTGAGGAACACAGTCTTCACATCCATCTGATGAATGTGCCAACCCATCTGTGCTGAGAGAGAAAGGATGGTCCGTATGGAAGAATACCTTGCGACAGGTGCAAAGGTTTCTTCATAGTCGATCCCCTCGATATGTGAGAAGCCCCGGGAAACAAATATTGACTTATACTTCTTGATGCTCCCATCAGCAGCTTGCTTCACTTTGTAGAACCATCTCGAACCTACCACTAATTTCCCTTCCGACCTTGGGACAATCTCCCATGCATTATTTCTAACAATCGAATCATACTCTTCCACCATGGCATCTACCCATTGCGGGATCCTCCATAGCTTCCTCAAAAGAGGATGGCTCCGTCACGATACACTTGCTCATCAGAGCCATGTATCCAGTAAATCGGTCAGGTGATTGTCTCTGTCTGCACTGTGATGCAGGAACTCCTACATTCGCATCGCATCAAGATTTAGTCGCTCAGCTTCTATAGTGCGCTTCCGCCCTCTGATGTTTGGCGTTGCATGAGTGGTTTCTTCCACTCCATGAACCTCCTCTTGTGGTTGATCTACATCTTGAGGCTCATATTTAGGAACAAGTATCTCCTCCTCTGCATGCAAGTGTAGCTCCCTCTCAAGCGATAACTTCATGGCTTTCTCCTCATGAAATTTGATATCTCGTCGCACGATAGTCATCCGACTGTCTGGAAAATACACAAAATAATTGTGGGGTGTTTCTATGTACCCCACAAATATCCTAACCTATGCAGTCAGCTCCAAATTCTTCCTGGCATCCTTCGTCACACGAATGTAAACAGGTGAGCCAAAAATATTCAAATGAGAAATATCAGGCTTCTTACCAGAAAACGCCCCTTCAGGTGTACTCATGCCAAGTACTCTATGAGGACAATGATTTTGCACATAAACCGCAGTGTTGCATGCCTTAGCCCACAAGTGTATGGAAAGGCCCTGATCATGCAACATCGCCCGTGCAACACCCATGATCATTTTTTTCTTTCTCTTAGCGACCCCATTCTGTTGTGGGTTATGAGGCGCTATGATTTCTCTTCGAATTCCTTCTTTGCTACAGAAGTCTTTGAATTCGCTAGAGATGTATTCACCACCATTACCGCTCCTTAGAGCTTTCACCTGCTTCCCTTACTCTTTCTCAACCAGCGCCTTGAACTCACAGAACTTTGAGTATGTCTCGCTCTTCTTCTGCATGAAGAAGATCTAGCACTTACGAGAAAAGTCATCAATAAATATCACAATACCCGTGCTTTGTCGTTGAAGAACAGCATCCACAGCCCCGTGAATTTTCGGATCGTCGAAGCACTATCCTTCTCATGAAAAGTGGGGAAACAAAATCATAATTTTAGCAGATTGGTGAGACTAAAACTGCAGAAGAAACATTATTTCAACCACTTTGGGATTCTAGGATCTAGCCCTCCTGAATCCGAAGAGGGATCTCTCCAATAAGTGCAAAGATGGATTTGTCTTTGAAGTTTGGGGTAATAATATTAGGCTAGTTATGAAGGCCAAGGGTTTGTTTTGTTTTTGGATGGTTGAGTATGAAAACCGTTTGAGGTGGAAAGTCCTAAGTGCAAAGAGTTTCAAAGGTGAGAAGTTTCAAGTGAATAGAACAACTAGGCTAAAAATATAGATATAACGCTGGTTTTTAGTCCATTGGGCTATGGAGTCATATCAGGGCTTTAATTGAACAACAACATCAAGAGTGATCCAAGGGGCAAGTCATCTATATCACAAGATTATTGAGATTAAAATGATGGAATGGAAACAATAAAGTGTTGGAGGGGAGGAAACTGATAATAATTTCACAAGGGATTTATAGTCAATCCAAACAAGAAAAGCCTCTTAAGTAACTGTTTAAAACCAACCAAGAACAGGGCTAACCATAAAATTCTTTGGCAAGTTTGTATTAAAGCAACTTAATTGAAAAACAATCTAGTAATCTGCATAATTACCTTCAGAAAGTATGAAAACACATAAGAGAAACAAAGTGTAACCTAAGATCAGGTAAGGTACTTTTAAACCTAATCTGCTTTTGGCCAACACCAAGGGAAACCTTCAGAATCTGCCTTTGGAGAATAGGAACTAGAAACAGGGCAAACCATCACTTTTCTAGTCTAACTTTAATAAGCAAATGATGAAAATAACTTTCAAGAATAATGTTTAAAGCAAACAGTAGGACGAGGGAACACCAACATTCCTAACTGCTTAAACTGTATTGAATCATTCTTAAATAAACAAATTGGAGGAAAACATTGAGATAAAGCTTATAAGTTAGAGAAGGGTACTGGTAAACAATAAATCCTAACTCTATAAATGTTGTTCTTTATCAAAGAATAGTGAACAATATGACATACATAGAAGGAAAAACAATAACAAAGAAAGAGGCACTTCACCAGTGATATAGATCAGGATCCCAAGAAACAAATTGTTATTGATGTCCAACCAGTTACAGTCTTCAGGTCCAATGTTTCAGTTTAGCAATCATCTTCACTATTCAGCCTAACTAATCTAAAAACAAACAGAGCTTCAAGGGCCAGTGAACACTATTTACAAGTAGGAGTTTCGAGCTCAAGTATATTTCAAAATTCAACAACCAACAATTCTCATCTTCTACAACAGTATTTATAGAAGAATGAGGAGGTGAGATCTCAATAAAAGATCTCCCAAGATAATTAATACAGTCTTAATGGCTTCTCGGCCTTTGAGGGGCTTGATGGAGAAGTTTACAGGTGTGTTACTGTATTAATTGGTTTACATCATTAAACTCTATGGGAGCTTTTGTTGACTGAGGCTCGTTTTATGTTAAAGTAACTATGATGATATTTTTTTGCATTAAGTTCCGTGGTAGAATTTACTCTCTTGGGCCACGTTGAGTCAAATATCCGATTTTGAACAACAACTTCTACTGCTTGAATTTTTCGAGGCAATGTGTGGCACTTATGGTAGCCGGAAGGAATAAATTCGCCCAAATGTGGCTAGTGGAGGCCTTTCTCCGCCTATTAAACACTTATGAATTTCCTTTAACTATGTTTTAATTTGGGGGATTAGGCTTTGGATAGTCAATCTTAGCCGTAATCCCCGCAAATCGGTCTTCAATCTTCTCGTTCGCTATGCTCTATCTTCAACACTGATACTCTTTTAATTGTGTTTTAAATAACACAGTGTCTTGTTGATGTGCAGGCCGCGCAAGGTTCTCAAGGCATCAACGCCCATGAAGCATTGAAGAAACGTGGAATTCGAACCCCGTGAATGGTCTCCTTTGATGAATCAAAGACACGGAAAATGTCATTCCTGGCCTTTGGCCTTTCTTTCGATATAATGGAAAACCATTAATTTCTGCAAAATACAAACAATAATTATAAAATCCTGCGTTTTTTGGTATATTGCTTTCAGAGGGCATGGGGAGCGATTATGGCCATTGGATGGCATCATCCAATGGTAGATATAAGTCAAGAGAAGGTAAAAAGGAGAGCGGGGGGGAAGAATAAAACGGAATGATCTTGGACCGTCCGATTTGGACACGTGGACCGTCCAGATCCAATCAGAGGATCGCAATCAGGGGCAACACTCAAATGGCGCCGATGTAAATTTGCAATGCGATGAAGCGCTGACCGTTGATCTGAGGATCAAATCAATGGTGGGGAATGAATCGGCAGGTTTTGAAGCGGAGGTAAGACTTGTGATCGGAGGGAATGAGGGTCGTTGGATCACGGAAGGCAAAGAGGAGATCAACGGCGAACAACCAATCGGGGATCGACAATCGGGGGTGGAAAATAAATGCGCCCGATGTAAATTTGTGATGCAATGAAGAGCTGATCGTTGATCTGAGGATCAGATCAACAGTGGGGAATGAATCAGAGGCTTGGCCGATCGGAGAGAGTAAACAAATGTATGCGATGGAAAACTCCGATGCGATTTTGTGCGGGACATTGGATCGGCTTACGATCAATGGCGAAGATTGGTTTTAGAACAAACTGGCGAAAAAACCCTTATGATATATGAAAAACCAAAAATAATCCAGAGTCTTAATAATTTCGGGGCAGTATATATATTTTATGGTATGGTGTGGCGCCCGACTGCGGGGCCTTCGGATGTATGGAATGCAAATATACCCAGGGTTATATATATGGAGGCCAATCGCATCGGAACCATCAAGCCCGATCTTTCAATCAACCCATTGAACTTTTCCGATGCGATTATGCTTTGGGACTTAAACTATCGGTCCCAGGCGTAGGTTATATGAATGGAAAGCGGCGGGGGGCGGGGTTCATATATATATGGGACCCAATCACATCGGAACTTTTGATGTGGGTCTTTCAATCAACCCATTGTGAATTTCTCCGATGTGATTGCGCGATCGGGTCTTTTTAATCTAACCATTTTCATTTAACACGTGACTTTGGCACATTAGATCAAAACTTTGGAAAACAGGGTTTTTTGTATTTACAAAGGAAAAAATGGATTGGGCATGGATTTTTCAATGTTTTAAGCACCAAAGGCAGGCCCACTGGTTATATGAAAAAATAATATGATCGTAGGTTGTGAAACAGAGGGCTAATCGCATCGGAACTTTCGAAACATGGCAAAAGACTTGCGCACTTGGATCTTTGTGATGCGATTAAGCGCCTTGTGGGCCTAGCGCCTGGTTCCAAGGTGTGGGCATGTGGGGGAAATGGTTTAAAGACTTATCCAAAGGGGGCTTAAGTCCTTAGTAATAAAAACTTGTTTTTTAT
The DNA here is from genome assembly GCA_034641835.2 of Pinus albicaulis. Lineage (NCBI taxonomy): Eukaryota > Viridiplantae > Streptophyta > Pinopsida > Pinales > Pinaceae > Pinus > Pinus albicaulis. The sequence continues at coordinate 1,521,878,909 of CM076578.1, read as the reverse complement.
GAATTTTTTCAGAGTTTTCAATGGATTTGGGGGTTTCGGTAAGGCTAAAAAGTGAGTTCTCAACCTTGTAAAAAATGATTTTCATGAAGGGAAGAAGAGGGATCATGAAAATAGAGGAGTTTTATGGAGAAAAAGGGGAGAAAAATGAAGTTTAGTTTTGGAAGAGGGAGGGGAAAATGATGGTTTTGCAACAATCTTTCTCTTGGAATTTAGCAGAATTCTCAGAGTATAAAATGGAAACAACAAATGAAGATTTTGGATAGAGGCATGAGGCCTTTCAAGAGTCTTCAAGAGGCAACAATTTTTAGTAATGAAATTTTTTCCTTGAAGGCTCAAAAAGTCTTAGCCACCTTTTTCTATAACAAATATTATAGGTGGCTAATAGTGGCTCCACTTGGGGATGGTGCCTTCTTGAAGGCATCAAGAACTTTAGACTTGCATTTTCTGGGAGGCTGACCTGTGCCACATCCATTATTTTTTTTGGGAGGCTGACTTGTGCCTGATCCATTGGGTTGCTCTTCCTTTGCTAGGATGATCTTGCTCTGAAAACATATTAGCAGCTATAATAATAATGAACTTTCATCTACAAGATTTCTACCTACCCAATCCTACAGATCTAACATTTTTTCTACTTAGAGTGCACATGGATTGGAAAACTCTCTTACAACATTTTATTCTTTTTGAAAGAAAAAATCTAATCTATTTCTACTCCTTATTTCTCCATGAACTCAGATTAAATAGTTGAGTTCATATTTTTCTCTACCTAGTCTACCATATGTTGGGCTGTTGGGATTAAACCTGTCCAACAAATATCGTATTTTATTCTCTACAATCTATAACATAAATTTAAAAACAATGTCAAGATTAAGTCAAGCCAATCTTACCGTGATCTATGGCATAAAAGACAGCCGCACATTGACATTTATTTTTCGAAAATTAAATCAAAATGGAATGCTTAAGATCTGAAAATTCAAGGCGCTTCCTTCATCTCTCAGCGTTTGGCTGTACCGTTTTGACAGAGTTTCGAGCCGTAGCTTCCTTGTTTTCTGGTTCAGATTTTGAGCTAATTAGAAGCAGATTTACATCTTTTTTGACTCAGAAAGTAAAACAGATTTGAGTCATCTCTCTTTGGAAACTTAGGTTCAGATTTTAAACATGTTTGAACCTTTAATTTCTATCCTAATCTACCTACTGATAAGCCAAGATTAAACAGTTTGGCAAACTAAATTCACTATCCTATCAGCAACAAATTTAAAACTAATTAGTCAAGATTAAGCTGTTTGACTAACTAGAAGTTTGTTTTTCAGGAGTGGCATTTAAGTTTGCACACTTTCAGGATTTATTTCTCTTTTTGGTATGGGGCCGTACCTTTATTGTTTTGTCAATCTGCCCTCTTTTCTTTCTTTCTTTTTTTTTGTATTTTTGATTTTTCTAACTTTGAATGCAATGGTGGATGAGATATTTATAATGGAAAAAAGATAAAAAAGGCTTTCAGAACATGTCAAGGATCAAGAGAAGTAATGTTTAAGCATCCTTCCATTGACAGGACCTCCAAAAAATTCTTCTCCATTCAACTCTTGTAAGAAATATGCGTTGTTACCAGCAGCTGAATGAACAGAGTAAGGGCCAAGCCATAAGTTGTCAAATTTTCCATGCTTGCCCTTATCTTCCCTCCTTGAGTCCCACTTTAAAACCTTGTCCCCTACTTGAAATTGTTGTCCTTTGTTCTTCTGTCAAAAATCTTTTTGATGTTGATCTGCTTCTGCAATGCTTTCATATATACCTCTTCTTTGATTTGCTGAAGATGAATGGTCTGATTTATTCTTCTGATCATGTCATTATCTTCAGTTTGAAACTCTTGAATAAAATTCATCACTGGTACACCAAGGTTGTTTGGAAAAATTGCATCAGTACCATACACAAGCTGAAAAGGTGACATGCCAATAGATTTCTTCAAAGTCAATCTGTCAGCCCAAAGTTCATGAACAAGATTTGTGTGCTAAGACTTCTTGTTATCCTCCAACAGTTTTTTTATTATGTTCACTAAAATCTTGTTTGAGTATTTTGCAATTCCATTACCTTCAGGGTAATAGGCCGTGGAATGCCCTAATGTTATCTGATATCTATGACAGAAGTCAACCATCCTCTTTGATCCAAATTTTGCTGCATTATCAGTGATGATATTAGTAGGACAACCAAATCTGGAGAGAATGTTAATCTCCATGAATTTTATAATAACTGAATCATTGGCCTGCCTACAAGGTATGGCTTCTATCCACTTAGTGAAATAGTCTGTGGTAGTGAGAATCCATCTATGGTGGGCAGAAGATGGTGGATGGATTTCTCCTATGAAGTCATGTCCCCACTATTGAAATGGGGCTTCAACAGTGGTTGGATGCAGAGGTAGGGGTAGCAGTTTTCTTTTGCCTTCAAAAAGTTTACATTTATGACAGGAAATGATCATTTTGTGTATATCAGGAAAAAGAGTAAGCCATTAGAAACCAGCCCTCAAAATTTTGTTGGCTGTTGTCTTCCAGTATAAATGACCTCCACACTCTCCTTCATGGAATTTGTGCTTAACCTTCTCTGCATCCAACTCAGGAAAACATTTAAGCAATAGACCAGTTGCATTTTTCCAATAAAGACATTTATCTATAATGCAATAGTTTACAACTTTTATCTTTAGGAATCTTGCCTTTGTCTTTGTCAAACTAGGAGGTGTATTTAAATTAAGCAAAAAATAAATAATATCAGCATACCAAGGAGAATTCATAAAATGGTTTTCAACAATAGGAGTTGAGAATCCTTCTTGGTCATCCAAAGCATCAATCATATTAATATCAAGAACTTCAAAATTGGATTCAGCCATTAATCTAGCTAGACCTTGGCCTTTGATTAGTTTAGTGGGTTTTATCTCTAAATCATATTCAAGGATAATAGCAATCCACTTACCTCTCTTACCATCTGGGTCCTGTGTTAGAATGTCTTTAACAACCGAGTTTGGGACAAAGGCAATGGTGTGTGAGTGAAGGATGTAGACTCTGAAGTCTTTCAAAGCTTTAACCAAAGAAAAAGCTTGCTTCTCCATAATCTTATACTTCAAAGGGGCATCCCTCAATGCCTTGCTAAAGAATGAAATAGGCTGCTCTTGTCCTTGTGGATTTTTCTGCAAAAGGACAGCAGCTATGGTATGTTCTGATGCAAATGAAAAAATATAAAAATCTTTTGAAAAATCAGGACTTATAAGAACCGGTGTTTTGGTTAACGCTTGTTTCACCAATTCAAAGGACTTCTTTGCTTCCAAGGTCCATTTTACCCCTTGCTCCTTCTTTAACATGTTTGTGATATTCCTAAGGAGCTCAGCCAAGTTGGGGATGAACCTTCTCAAAAAGTTAATCTTTCCAATGAAATATTGCAACTCCTTGATGTTTCGAGGATGAGAGATTTGCAATATGGCCTCAATCCTCTTTGGATCTATCTTTATACCCTCTTCTGAAATAATGTGTCCAAGAATTTTACCTTCTTGGAGACCAAATAGTGTCTTCTTAGGGTTTAAAGATATCCCAAACTTTCTGCATTTCTCGAAAACCTTTCTTAAATGTTCTAAGTGCTCTTCATCTATTTTTGAAAACACAGTGACATCATCAAGGTATATAATGATGAAGTAGCCTAGTTCTTCCGAGAATGCTATGTCCATGGCTCTTTGAAAAGTTTCTCCAACATTCATTAGACCAAAAGTCATTTTCACATACATGAAAGTGCCCCATGGTGTAGTAAAGGTTGTCTTTAATTGATCAGCAGGGTGAACTAAGATCTGATTGTACCCTAAGTAGCCATCAAGCAAAGAAATTCTTCTAGACCCTACCACCCTTTGTAAAATATGATCCATCTTAGGTAAAGGGTAGTTGTATTTTAATGAAGCTTTGTTTAAGTCTCTAAAGTCTATACAAAGCCTGATATCTCGAGTTTTCTTCCTAACTAACACCAGATTAGACACCCATTCATAATATCTAATAAGGACAATAATACCAGCATCATACATTTTCATGATCTCCTTCTGAACCAAAGGCAACTGAACAGGGTTTATTCTGTGCAGTTTCTGTTTGAATGGTTTTTGGTTTTCTTTGAGAGGGATTTGTGCTGTATTATTTTAGTGTCATAGGATTTAAGATCTTCGTAACTCCACGCAAAAACATCAGAAATTTTTTTAAACAGCTTTATGTATTTGAGTTTAATGTGAGCTGGTAAAGTCTTAGACAGTTTAATCATCATAGGTTTAACTTCACTGCCAATATTTCACTCTTCCACTTCATTCTGTACAGGTTCCAGTTTTGGCTTCTTGGCCACATCGTTAAAATCAAACAACTCTTATAATGGTGCCAAACCGCTTGGAAAACTGTCATCTTTAGAGTGCAGAGTTTCTAACTCCTCTGTTTCTAATTCTACATTCATCTCTGTTTTATTTTCAAGTTTTCTAGATAACATGTTTACATTAGCAAGTTCAGGAGACCTTTCTTCTTTATCAAGAAAATTTTCTTCATTATTGCAGTCTGTTTCGTATTCTGAATCTGAACTGTGAAGTTCAAATTCATTTCTAAACTGCATAAAGTCTTCTATTTGTTTGTCTCCATTGAAAACTTGCTAATATTTCTCATTTTCAGGGAAAAACTGGTCTGAATTTAATTTGAGTTGTGCAATCTTTGGTTTCATATGGCATTAAGCATGTTCTAGCTGCAAAGGCTAAATTGTGGGCCGCAATATTTTTTTTTCTTGGGACAAAAATCAATTTGGACTCCTCGAAAGTTTTTAAAAGGTCCATGGCATTATTCCGGCAGGCCTTAAGTCTAGGATTATTTGCATTATACTCCCCATTGAATTTCCTAATGACTAAATCTGAATCCCCATACACATTGATTCTTTTGGCTCCTAATTTCTTCAACAATCGTAAGCCTAGAAGAAGGGATTCATATTCTGCTATGTTATTTGAACACTGGAAGTTTAATCTATAGGAAAGACTTTCTGTGTGGTTACTTTCAGTGTTACAAATCCAAACCCCTACACCAACATTGTTCCTAGTGTAGGATCCATCAAAATACATACTCCACAGAGGAATATTTTCGGTTTCGTCTGTTTGGTTACCGTCCTCTTCAATTACTGTGCTTTCTATTTTTTTATGATTAGCGACACTTAATTGAATTTGTTTTGACTCTTCAGGTTTTTCGTTAAGTGGAGGCATGTCTTCTTGAGTGTCAAGGTTTAAAATAAAAGGATGCATGACTTGTAGTTCAAGACCCATATTTGGTTCACTGTTGTTTAACAGTTTAGCAAATTGTTTTGACAGTTCTGTGGTGTTTACCTCCTCCTCTCTATCGGCCATAAACTCTGTTAAAGTTACTTTTTCATCCAATGTTTCTTCATTAAAATGGATAAATGAATCAAGGCCTGTGTTTACAGAGTATAAAGGGGAGTTTTGCGGTCTGTCTTGACTCGTAACTGTGTATTACATATGAGACTCCCTGTAAAGTCTTCTCGTCTGATTGAAAATAGGGATAGTCGCATAGGTCATGTCCATCTGCATAGTTCCCTGTAACTTAGCCCCAGAAGATCTAGATAATAACATTCCATACTTTGGGGGCACATCAGCCACAACAATGTCCATGACTAAGAATTTGGCTGGGATCTGTGCTAAGCTAACGTAGAGGTCTTTGATTAATCCTAAACATTTTACTCTGCTTGAGTCAAAGGAGTAAAGGTATTTGTAAGGTCTGGTGATTTCTAGACTAAGGCTCTCCATCACAGCTTTAGGCATTAAATTATGAGAAGCCCCAGAATCATGCATAGTGTTGTGAAATTTTTTGTCATGAATGTTTAAACTCACATAAAAGGGAGGAACAGGTCCCTCTTGATACATACCTTCAATATTTGGACCAAAAATAAGCTTGGGCTGGTCATCATTAAGATTGACTGTATCCTCATTTTCCTCTATATTTAAAGCCTTCAAAATTTGGGTCCTATATACATGCTGGGCAGCTAGCTCAGTCAAAGGAACAGAGATTTTGATCTTCGAAATTTCCTACTCCAAGTTGAAAGGAGTTTGACTCTTTAAAGCACTTGTCTCAGCCTTATTAACTGCCATTGTATCAGCAACATGTACTTGCTGATTTGTTCTATTTAAACTTGACAAAATGGTTTTAACAGGAGTACTAGATGAAATGTTAGTACTACTAATGTCTGCACTCTATTTTTCATTGTTCTGAGTGCCTTTCTCTTTACCATTATCAGAATTTACAGCCACTGTTTTATCCTTTTGTTTGACCATTTTAGGCTTGGTTGTAGTGCTGTTTTGTGAAGATTTATCAGAGGTTTTGGTGTTGGGAGTTTGTTGACTGGTTTTGCTTATAAGTTCATATTCTCTTTGAGGCTCTATGATGACATTTTCCATATCTTGATAATAATTTTCATCATCATCTCTTTTGTCATCATAAGGTGTATAAAGACCTTGTTTCCTATCATAATGAATTCCAAAGTCATCATTATCTACCCCCAGCATGTTGATATCATCTTCCTCTGTTATCTCATCTGTTTCCTCAACGTCACTTACATAGTTTTGATGAAAGGGAGGAGTGATCTGTTGATCATCTTCCCTAGGTCTATTTGGAGGTTGGTTCCTTCTAAAATTCTGATTCTGGTTCAGGTTTCTGTTTTGAGGAGCATTTTGGTTTTGGCTTGCTTCTGCTCTCTTAATTACACTCATCTCTTTTGTCATCCCTTCCAACATTTTATCCATCTTTGAGTTGGAAGTAGAACGTGTGGATTCCTCTCTAAAAGATACCCTCTTCTCGTTTTTCATTCTTGCTCTTTTCTCCATCAAATTGACTTCCACAGCAAGAGCATCTTTTTGCATCTCTTCCAGAGTTGCAGGATATATCTCTCTCAGCTGATAGGCCATCTTGGGGTCAAGCCCCTCTGGAAACTTGTTTAATGCTGAGCCTTGGGGAAGCTTTAGATCTGAGGAAAGTGCATTGTACACACTGTTAAATCTGGTGCAGTAAGCTTGCACACTTTCCCCAGTGTTTCTATGGAGGTTCTTGAAATCAGAAAGGACTTGGAGAGGATTCTTCTTCACTTCCCATTTGTTTAAGAAAGTCTGATGGAAGGCTTGGAGATCATTGATACTATGGGGGGTTAAACCTCTGAACCATTTTCTTACTTCTCCCCCTAAGCTCTGAGAAAACAATCTAAACTTGACAGAATTATCATCAATTTCATTTCTGTCAAAGTAGCCATTCATATTATCCACATGTTGTGATGTCGTTGTAGCATTACTAGCATCATATAATGGAATTTTGGACTGATAGTCCTGTGGAAGATTGAACAATGGTACAGGAAGGACTAAGGGAGCATACCATGCTGCCATGATATGTGGTGTAGGTGGATTTACAAGGGGTGGATTAGCAAAAGGGAAAGTGGGCTGAAGTGGAGTGGTTTGGACAGTGAATGAAGGATGAAGGGATGTGGATGGAACAACAGTAAATTGCTGAGCTGATCTTGGATGAGAGACACCTAAATTGTGAAGGAAATGCAAATCAGGAGGTGTTGTTTCTCTATTACCAGGATGTTCACTTGTCTCTGGGGATGAAAGTGAAGACTCAGAGTCTAGCTGAATTATATCATCAAATGACCTAGTTCTAAAAGGATTTACTAAGTCAGCTTGTGATTGTTGTAGAGCTGTAAGATTTTCAGGAACTGAATTAGCTCTCAAGGGTAATCTGAAAACAGTTGACAATTTGATCCTAGGAGACTTCCTAAGGATACTTTTTGGGTCATCAAATATCTCAGGTGGATCAGGGTTAGGATGGGCTCTAGTGTGAATATTTCTAGGAGCCACTATGCTGTGTTTTTTGACCCAACTAAACAAGAAAAGTTCAACCAGATATGACAATCTTTGAGAGGTTAACTAATCTGTTTACACAAATTTTAATCCTATAGTCCTCTAACTGAGTTTGAATGATATTATAAGGATAAGGGTTCTTCCCAGTAGAGTCTTAATGTCTTTTTAGGATTGTGGAGTCGCCAAGTGGAAGTTTTTAGCTCCTAAGGAGGTAAAAGGTTTTATGGTCCACCACCATGTTTGTTTGATACCAATCTGAAATATTTTTAGGTTTTTCTGAGTTATTTTTCAGTTGTGTGGTTTTTTAAGAATGTCCTAACTCTGTTTCAAAACTTAGCTACGGTTATGAGACAAAGACAGTCTACTCTTATGGCTAAGCTAGCTGATCTTTCAAGGTTTAGATAAACACTTATGAGAATCCTAGGGTTTTCCTAGTTTGTCATTGATTCAAACAAGTTTCATCCATGATTACCATTATTTGGTAGTGCTTGAAAAGGCTACTTTTACTCACCAGGTTTGTATGAATTTCTAAAGGAAACTATGATGAAAATTCGACTCAATTCCCCAGCGGAGTCGCCAGAAAAGTTAGGAATCTGTAATTTTAGCATATTGGTAAGACTAAAACTGCAGAAGCAACATTATTTCAACCACTTTGGGATTCTAGGATCTAGCCTTCCTGAATCTGAAGAGGGATCTCTCCAATAGGTGCAAAGATGGATTTGTCTTTGAAGTTTGGGGTAATGATATTAGGCTAGTTATGAAGGCCGAGGGTTTTGCTTTGTTTTTGGATGGTTGAGCATGATTATTATTTGAGGGGAAAGTTCTAAGTGCAAAAATTTTCAAAGGTGAGAAGTTGCAAGCAAATAGAACAGCTTTAGCTAAAAGATAGATATAACATTGGTTTTTAGTCCATTGGGCTATGGAGTCATAATAGAGCTTTAATTGAGCAATAACATCAAGAGTGATCCAAGGGGCAAGTCATCTATATCACAAGGTCATTGAGATTAAAATGATGGAATGGAAACAATAAAGTGTTGGAGGGGAGGAAACTAATAATAATTTCACAAGGGATTTATAGTCAGTCCAAACAAGAAAAGCCTCTTAACTAACTGTTTAAAACCAACCAAGAACAGGGCTAACCATAAACTTCTTGGGCAAGTTTGTATTAAAGCAACTTAATTGACAAACAATCCAGTAATCCACATAATTACCTTTAGAAAGTATGAAAACACATAAGAGAAACAAAGTGTAACCTAAGATCAGATAAGGTACTTTTAAACCTATTCTGCTTGCGGCCAACACCAAGAGAAACCTTCAGAATCTGCCTTTGGAGAATAGGAACTAGAAATAGGGCAAACCATCACTTTTCTAGTCTAACTTTAATAAGCAAATGATGAAAATAACTTTCAAGAATAATGTTTAAAGCAAACAGTAGGACGAGGGAACGCCAACATTCCTAACTGCTTAAACTGTGTTGAATCATTCTTAAATAAAAAAATTGGAGGAAAACATTGAGATAAATCTTATCAGTTAGAGAAGGGTACTCGTAAACAGTAAATCCTAACTCTATAAATGCTGTTATTTATCAAAGAATAGTGAACAATATGACATACATAGAAGGAAAAACAATAACAAAGAAAGAGGCACTTCACCAATGATATAGACCAAGATCCCAAGAAACAACTTGTTATTGATGTCAAACCAGTTACAGTCTTCAGGTCCAATGTTTCAGTTCAGCAATCATCTTCTCTATTTAGCCTAACTAATCTAAACGCAAACAGAGCTTCAAGGGCCAGTGAACACTATTTACAAGTAGGAGTTTCGAGCTCAATAAAAGATCTCTCAGGACAATTAATACAGATTCAAGACTTCTCGGCCTTTGAGGGGCTCGACGGAGAATTTTACAGGTGATCTGTCTGTATTAACTATTTTATAATTAAGATTAAAGCTCGACGGGAGCTTTTATTGACTTTAAGGCTCTGTGTCATGTTGTATTAACTCTACTGATATTTTGTGCATTAAGTTCCCTTAGCAGAATTAATTATTCGGCTGCACTGAGGCGAATATCTTCGTTTGATCAATAACTTCAGCCTCTGTTTGAATGCTTTGAGGCAACAGGTGGCTCTTATGGTAGCTGGGAGGAATCAATTCGCCTCAAATGCGGCGGTGGAGGCCTTTCTTTCTATAAAACACTTATGATTTTCTTTTAACTATGTTTTAATTTGGGGGATTACGCTTTTGATAATAAATCTTAGCCATAATCCCCGCAAATCGGTCTTCAATCTTCTGTTCTGTTGTGCTCTGTATTCAACACTGATACTCCTTTAATTGTGATTTAAAATCACAGTGTCTTGTTAATGTGCAGGCCGCGCAGGGCTTTCAAGGCATCAATGCCCATGAAGCATTGATGAAACGTGGAGTAGAACCCCATGAATAGTTCCCTTTTATGAATCGAAGGCACAGGAATCGTCATCCCCGGCCTTCGGCCTTTCTTTCAATATAACAGATAAACCTTTAAACACCTGCAAAATACAAAACTTATTAAGAAATCCTTCGTTTGTGGGTTTAACTACTGCAGAGGATGTGGGGAGGAGCGTAGCCATTGGATGGTAGCATCCAACAGTGGAGATCAGCCAGGAGAAAACAAAAAGGAGAGGGGAGGGAAGAATAAGTCGGAATGATCTGGGACCGTCCGATCTGGACACGTGGATGGTCCAGATTCAATCGACGGATCGCAATCGGGGGCAAAACTTAAATGGTGGCGATGTACAGGGAAACGCCGATGCGATTAAATGTTGGCCGTCGATCTGCAGATCAGATCGATGGCGGAGAGTGAATCGGAGGGGTTAAAAGGGCGGAGGAAGGGTTAATAATCAGAGCGATTGTGGGTCGTTAGATGAGATCAAACGGACGGTCCAGATGTAATTGGAGACATTCAATCGGAGGGGAAAGAAATGACACAACGTTGAAAACTGGCGATGTGATTGAGCACTGGCCGTTGATCTGATCAGATCAATAGTGGGGAATGAATCAGAGGGTTGGCCGATCGAAGGGAGAAAACAAATGCATGCGATGGAAAAATTCGATGCGATTTTGCGTGGATCGTTGATCTAAGGATTAGGTCAACGGTGGGTTAGCCGATTGGAGGGAGCAAACAAAGGCATGCGATGAAAAACTCCGATGTGATTGAGCGTTGGCCATTTGATCGGCTTACGATCAACGCCGGGGATTTCTTTTAAAGCGAACCGGCGGAAAACCCCTTTAAAACTTTATACAACCCAAAGTTTAATATTATACGAAGTTTTTGGCTTTGGGGGTAGATTTTATACATATGAAGTGGATAGGCGCCCAACTGTGGGGCCTTTAGTTACATGGAACATGATGGGCCCGGGCATATATATCAAAGAGCTAATCGCAATTGGAGCGTCGGGCTCAGGCTTTTCAATCAACCCATTGGAATTTTGCGATGCGATTTGAACGCCTTGGGATCTTTAACACTTGGTCCCAGGTGAAAGTTATATGGAGTAAAAAGGCGAGGGGGGCGGAGTTTATGTATATATGACCCAATCGAATCGGAAAGTTTGATGTGGGTCTTTCAATCAACCCATTGTGAATTTCTCTGATGCAATTGCGCAATCGGGTCTTTTTAATCTAACCATTTTCATTTAACACGTGACTTTGGCACATTAGATCAAAAGTTTGGATAAATGGGTTTTTTGTATTTACAAAGGAAAAAATGGATCGGGAATGGATTTTTTCAATGTTTTAAGCGTCAAAGGCAGGCCCACGGGTTATATGGCAAAATAATATGATCGGGGTTTATAAAACAGAGGGCTAATCGCATTGGAACTTTCAAAACATGGCAAAAGACTTGCACACTTGGATCTTTGTGATGCGATTAAGTGCCTTGTGGGCCTAGCGCCTAGTTCCAGGGTGTGGGCATGTGGGGGAAGTGGTTTTAAGACTTAGCCCAAGGGGGCTTAAGTCCTTAGTAATAAAAACTTGTTTTTTATGAATTTTTTCAGAGTTTTCAATGGATTTGGGGGTTTCGGTATAGTTTAAAAATGAGTTTTAAACTATGTAAAGATGATTTTCATGAATGGGAAAAGAGGAATCATGAAAAAAAAGGAGTTTACGGAGAAAAAGGGGAGCAAAATGAAGGTTAATTTTGGAAGAGGGAGGAGGGAAAAAATGATGATTTTACAACAGTCTTTTTTCATGAAATCAGCAGAATTTCTAAGTATAAAATGGAAACAGCAATGAAGATTTGGACAGACGCATGAGGCCTTCAAGAGTCTTCAAGAGCCAACACTTTTTAGCAATAAAATTTTTTCCTTTAAGGCTCCAAAAAGTCTTAGCCACCTTTTGCTATAACAAATTTTATAGGTGGCTAACAAGTTGCACATAGAACGTTATAATGCAAACAAGTGTCAACAAACAGTCAAAAGCACACAGGGTCCTTGTGCTTCTGATGCGTTAGAGAACTAAAACAAGACTTCACCATCGCGAAGAGCGTTATCACGCTACTGTATTAAAATCCACAACGTGTTACTTTGAAAAGTCAACAAAAGTTTCAAATTTTTCAAAATTTTATTTTTTAATTTTTTTTATTCTTTTGGGCCTAAGGAAGATTTTGTTTGGAAAAGTTTTTTTTAAACAAAAAGGGATTTTTTATTTGAAGAGAATATTTTTTTTAAAGATATGATTTCATCCAGTTTCCAGCCCTAGTTTCCACCGTTTACAGGTAAGGATTATGATGTGTGGACCATTAAGATGGAAACCACATTAAATACCCATTATGTGTGGGATCATGTCGAGTTTAGGTTTCCAGAACCTAAAAATGAAGCAAAAGAATGAGCCCTCATTAATGTAGAGAGAGAACAATGGAAGAAAGACAAAAAGAAGAATGTACAAGCATTGCAGTTTATCCAGCAGGGAGTGGGCCGGGCAATGTTCCAGAAAATTATGATCATGTCTTCATCACAGACAACACGAGAGACTTTGGCGACAAGCTATAAAGGTATGACCAATGTCAATATTGTTAAGTTGCAAAATACTAGAAAAGATTTTGAGATTTTGTAGATGAATGAAACATAGAACATTGATCCAGTCATGAATTGGGTCTTCACTGTCATAAATCAATTAAAATTTGATGGTGATGATATTAAAGAAAAGGTAGTGATTGAGAAGGTCTTGAGATTTTTTTCTACCAAATTTGACGCAGTGATAGCAGCCATAAAATAAGCCAAGGATTTGGAAACATTGATAATTGATGATTTGATTGGATTACTTCTATCCCATGAGACAACAATAGACCAAAATAAGGATTCCACTTTAGAAACGACTTCAAAAGCCATGTTTCTATTTCAAGAGACAAGGGTCGAGACAGAGGTAAATTGAGAGGCATAGGACGAGGCGAAAGACATGATGGTCAAAGAGATGGCAAAGAATAGTAGGAACATGAAATTGGAAGTAATAGTATAATATTTAACAATAATAAAAGGGTTGAAAAATCAAAGGTGAGATTTTATTATTGCAATAAATTTAGTCACTATGACCGTGATTGTAGGAAGAAGATATTCAATCAAGGAAAACAAAGAGCTAATGTCACTATAGAAAATAGTGACTCCATGTTCCTAACTTTCCATACCATGCATGAACCTTTTGACAATGTGTGACTATTAGACAGTGGTTGTAGAACCATATGACATGCAAAGAATTTGGGGACTAAATTTGTGAAGACAAAGGTAAAGTTGGGGACTGAAATACTATTTATGTAGATGGAAAATGAGTGGTCAACATTCTAACCATGCAGGGGGAGCCGAAAACAATTTCAGAGTTATATTATGTTCTTGGTCTCAAACATAATTTGATAATTGTTGGTCATCTAATGCAGAAGGGATACAGAGTTATTTTTCAAGAAAAAGAGTGTGTTATTTATGACAAACCCCTAAGCAAGCAATTGATATAAAAGGTGCAGATGATAAGGAACACACTCTTTCCTCTAATCATGAATTACAATGATCAGGTTAATTCTTTTAATGTTGCATGTTCTAATGATTACTGGTTATGAAACTTTCGGATTGGACACTTGCACTTCTCTGGTTTAAGATTGTTGTAAGCATAAGCTTGATGGAAAGAGGGTTACCTACCATGAAAGAACCTACTAGTAGTTGTGAGTGTTGCATCTTGGGAAAGAAATAATGTGAAATTTTTCTAAATGGAGTTGCATACAGAGCAAAGAAGCCTCTTGAGCTAATGCATACAGACCTATGTCCTCACTTTCATTGGTGATTATATTAGAAAGACTTAGGTTTACTTTTTCAAGCAGAAGCCTAAAAATTTTGCAAAGCTTAAATAATTCAAAGCCTTAGAAGAGAACCAAAGTGATTTCCATATCAAGGTATTGAGGTCAGATCGTGAGGGAGAATATGATGGGAAGGAATTACATTATTACTACAAATAACATGGAATTAGAAGGCAGTTTAGAACCAGGTATACACTGCAATAGAATGATGTATAAGAGGGGAAGAACAAAACAATTATGAACATGGAAAAGATCATGTTGAAAGGAAGAAACTTATTTAATGAGTATTGAGAAGAAGTAATTGCATGTGTTGTTTATGTGATCAACAAATCCTCTACAAAGAGTATGATGAACAGAGTACCAGAAGAAGCATGGGAAGGTATGTCTTGCATTGTATCTCATATTATGGTATTTGGATGTGTAGCTTATGCACAAGTGCCTAAGGAGCTAAGAGGCAAGTTGGATGATAAAAGTGAAAAATGCATATTTATAGGTTATAGTGAACAATAAAAAGCTTACAAATTGTATAACCCTGTCACTAAGAAGACCACAATCCATAGAGATGTTGTGTTCAAAGAAAAAGATTCATGGAATGGTAGTATAGAAAAAATAATTGATGCACAAGTGCCACTGATGGAAGAAGAGGTTGTATTAGAAAGGGAGCAACTAGAATCATAAGAGAAGACACCTAACAAAGTCACGCGAGCAAGGACTCCAAGATTTTTTGAAAAACATGGATCTTCCAGGATATCAACATATTGGAATTATCCTAGTGGCCAATCAGGCGATGAATCAAGCAATGATAAGAGAAAAATGAGAAATCTAAAATATATTTATGATGATTTGGATGTTAGTTCAAATTTTGCATTGTTTTCATTCTAGCCTTCTTCGTTTGAAGAAGAAATTAGTGATGAAAATTGGGTACAAGTCATGGATGATGAAATTGAAGCTATTGAAAATAATGATATATGAGATTTGGTTGATTTTCCAAAAGACAAAAATCTCATTGGTGTGAAGTAGGTGTACAAGAAAAAGTTGAATGAGAAAGGTGAAATTGACTAGTTTAAAGAAAGACTTGTAGCAAAGAGATTATTACGACAACCAAGAATAGACTTTGTAGAAAGGTTTTCTCTGGAAGCCATATTGGACATTGTAAGAGCATTTCTAGGCACAATAACTTAGAAAAAATGGAAGTATTTCAGATGGATGCGAAATCAACCTTCTTGAATGGGATTCTAGAACAAGAAATTTATGTGTAACAACCTCCGGGTTATGAAGTTGAAGGTAAAGAAGACAAGGTTTACAGGTTAAAGAAAGCCCTTTATGGACTCAAGCAAGCACCAAGAGCTTGATATAGCATAATTGATAGCTACATGATTAAAAATGGATTTCGCAGAAGTAACATTGAGCCTACCTTGTACAAAAAGGTAAATGATCTTCGAAAAATTTTGATTGTTTGTTTATATGTTTATAACATGATTTATACAGGTGATCTTGAATTGGATGAATTTAAGGAGTCATGAAGAAATAATTTGAGATGACAGATCTAGGTCTTATTATTGGGTAAAATTAATTGCTTAATAAAAACAACAAATCACCTAATAATTAATTATCAACCAAGGAACGTCTTTTTATTTAAAAGCAATCGGCTAAACATATGCATAGAAAATACCAACATCTAACACTGGTTCTACATGATTATGTTCTACACTATCAAGCTCATTCCAAAAGAAATAAAATGCAAGACTTGAAAAACAATACTAAATCTCAAAATCAGAAAGTAAATGATAGGAAACTAATTATGATAATCACACGACTTGAATCAATAGTAAATTAAATCACACATTTCTGAATTGTAAATTTAACTTGTTTCACTCAACATAATTCAAATGTTAATCTAGAGAAGCAAATTAAATGAAATCTGGAAATTGCGAGAAATAACAAATCTGGAAAATGCAGCAAACAAAAAATTACTTTTAAATAAAGGAAATTTAATTTAAAGAACAACAACTGAAACTTATATAAACAAGCATTCCACTAAACTAATTTAGATGTTCAGGGCAACACCTCGTCCAAGGTAGTGGGCCCAATTGCCCAAGACTCAGTTTTGCCTTGAAAAATAATTTAGATCAGATTACAGGTAACAGATGTAGAACTCAATGGATAACTTCTTTCATTGAAATATATGAGAGAAATAATTACATCAGAATGAAGCTCTTGGCTTTGTCTCAAGTTCAACAATTAGTCATCTCGTATTTAACAATTTTTCATTCATTTATCCCACAATTTTTGATTCGTTTATCCAACAATTGTTCATTTGTTCCTTCTCTTTGATCTTTGTTTCATTTAAATACACAGACAGCAAAGGGAACTTTACAACTAACTTGATTACAATATGATTTATCATTACAATGGGAGATTGTCTACAAAAAATTGATCAGCAAGATCAGATCTGAAATATCACGACTCAGCTGGAACAAGTCGAATCTAGTATTTCCATTGGAAGAATTTGTAAAATGGCCACAACAACAAATTTGAGAAAATCGCCTTCAGAGAACCTTACGTTTCTCTCCATCCAAACCGAATTTTGGAAAACGGCTAATAGAAAACTAAATTGGTTCATTCTACACAAAACCCATGTCTCGGATTTTTAGGATTCATCTTCGTTTGTCTGAAATAGCCAACGCAAAACTATCACTTCTTATTCCAGTGAATTTCTGAGTTGTAATAGTTCGAGATCAAATTTCCAATCTGGAAGAGATCATGGAGGCTAAAATCATGAAGGATGTTATAACAAATTCATTAATAAACCATCATTGGAAAAATAATGCATAATAATCTTCAATTTATTAAAAAGAAAGGATAAAAAGTAATATTTTTCCATAAGAGCATAAATAATTATAAAATATAATTATGTGATACATTATGATAAAGAATGGTAGAAATGGATGAAATAGACGTTAGAAAGTGGTAATAATAGTGACATATTTGTGGCCCAACATACGCCCAAACTGAATATGTTGCATGTCCTCATGCAAACCAAAGTATCTTTATTAACAAAGCTGTAATACAATAATCAAAATGTTCACCCCAAGTCATTATATTGATGAAACAAATGACTTCTTCCTCAAATAATAAATATTCAATTTTAGTGATGTTGGTGAAGGCACAACAATTTTCACATTGACTTTCAACTGTTTGTTCATGCTTCTCTAATCCAAAAATCAGATTGTTTTGATGCATGGATCATGAGATATAAGAAAATGGCAGTAGGTGATAGTGCATGATTTTTGAAATTTTACAAACTAATTTAGCTTGAAATTTTCTAGGTTTGTGTAGTTTAAAGATACTTCTTTATTGTCCAAAAATAATAAGAATTCAGTTCATAGTTTTAAAGATATGCACAAATCAATTTATGCATTGTATAAAATGAAATTGTATGCGTTAAATGAGAAAGAAAGTAGAAAAAATCCATCATGTGTAGAAATTCCTCCCCCAAACTGAAGAATTAGCATGCCCTCATGCTATACTAGAAAATGGATTGAGGTAGTTGCTACAATCGTTATGTTTGGTGTACAACAACATTGAATAAGGGAGGTTTTGAGAATGAATAAAAAGATCAATGGATGATGACATGGTCAAAATAAAGAAATGAAAGAAAGTAACACTCCCCCAAACTAAAAGCTTTTGTGTCTCTAAAAAATGGGAAGTCGTAAAGAAGTGGAACGAATGAAGATAAATAATGCTCAATGGATTTTCATGAAATTCTCCTAAATTCTTAATAAATTAGAAACTTATGTTTTTTAACCTCAATTTTTACCTCCGTAAAAAAGTGGAATGGCATGTAGGGACTGGAATTTGTTGAAGTTAATGTAGGCTAAGCTGATGTTGAAAGTGATGCAAAAAGGTGGAAGCCATGCAAGCTGAAAGTAAGTAAAAAGTGTGGCAGGATTTTTCTTCCCCCAGGTGTCCACGACCAGAAAACACAGAAAAAGAGGAAAGGACATTGAAAATCATTAATGCAGTGGAATACTAACCAGAATGACCTATACTATGGCAGAAATCAATCAAATCAGATCGAAGCATAATGAGGATGGGGAAATGATTAAAAAGGAAAAATGGAGTAGTGATTATGAAAAAGATTTTTGTTTTGATGGAAAGTTGTGACAGAGCATGATAGATAAAGAGTTGTAACAACTGTTGGGATTAATTAATCATACATAATTAAGTTAATTCATATGTAGTTTTACTATGCATACTGGTTTTTATAAGGATAACGCTATTCAAATGGTAAGTTCTCCTTTGGGAATGGATTGGTAAAGATAAGAGAATATAAAATGATTGGTTGTTATCATAAAACTCCAATGCCACAAGCAGAGCCACTGTTGCCAGTAGGCCTCCATAGCCTCGACAAGGTTGCTTTTTAACCCAAAAATGAGCCAGAATCCTCTATTTAATACTTAGATAATTTATTTTCTCTTATAGAAAGACCACTGTGCTGGCATGGTAACCATATAGTCACAGTGCCATTCACTAGGATTTAACAAAGTAATCAGGTCGACACGTGATGAGACCTCATGTCCTTCAGGCAGTTTTTACTTTGGCTAGAAGGTCATTACCCTGGTGTGGTAGCCATTATGGGAATGCTACTTATTATCTTCCTATGATCATAGTAGGTTGGCTCATGACGAGACCCCCTATCCTTTCTAAAAGATTTGCATATTATTTTCATTTTTGTATATATATATATATATATATATATATATATATATATATATATATATATATATATATAAAGAGAGAGAGAGAGAGAGAGAGAGAGAAAGAGAGGCTCTTTAACTCCTTAAGAGTTAGCGATGGCGTGAGGAGTGAACAGAAATGCCAATAAAAGTTATACACTTATTTCTAAGTCACCCTACCCTATAAGATTAGCTATTGATAGTGTAAAAATTTAGCCCAACATGGTATTAAGATAATGAATTATTTATAATATGTCTGAAGAAAAGATATCCAACAAACCACTACATATTTAGGTGATATAAATGTCTGAAAATAAAGATATCCATCAAAGGTAAAAGGATCACAATTGTTATTAGTGTCACTGCTTTTCCCCTTCTTAGATGCACATTCCCCATTCACAAGATGATTTTCATGAGAAAATGCATTAAAAAATGGTTATCTGTCCATAAAATTGGCAACAATTCATTTAGATCACTATTTATTACAAAAATCATGGTTGTTCAGTCGATTGAACAACAAAAACACACAAAAATAAAATTTGTCGTTCATTTGATCGAATAACATATGTTGAGTCGATTGAACAAAAAAAGCACACAAAATAAAATTGGTTGTTCATTTGACTGAACAACGGTTGTTCAGTCGATTGAACAGTAGTTGTTCAATCGATTGAACAACGGTTGTTCAGTCGATTGAACAGTAGTTGTTCAATCGATTGAACAACAATTGTTCAATTGTTTGAACAGAAAAAACACAAGAAATAAAATACGATGTTCATTTGACCGAACAACGACTATTCAGTCGATTGAATAACAATTGTTCAGTCGTTTGAACAACAAACACACAAAATGAAATCCATTGTTCATTTTAATGAATCACAATTTATTACACACCAAAGGAAAAGAAAACACAGTCGTTCGTTTAATCGAAAAGTAGTTGTTCAATTGACTGACCAACAGTTGTTCAATTAATTGAACATCAATTTTTAAACACTGACTCAAAAAAAATGTGATTGTTCATTTGATAGAACAACAATTTTTCATTGGATGGAACAACAACTGTTCATTTAATATAGCAACTGCGCATTCACCAATGGAATGGCAACCACAACTTTAAAGTAAGCAACACCTGAAATACAAAAACATAAGAGAAATCAGAAAAAAAAACAACACTTTATTAAAAAGAGTAAATAAATAAATCAATTAAGTTACAACAGTTGTGATTTCAATTGCAGCAATGTTGTTTCCTAAGGGAACATCAATCTGTTTACAGCAACAACAATTTGTCAATGGTGAATGAATGGAAAAAAAAATGATCTTTTGAAAAAATTCTTTGGTGAAAATGACTTGAATGTTCAATTCTTCATTTTTCCTTTTATGAATCCATTAGGTAATGAAAAATTCTTCACATTGTTTTCTTCATGTTGGTGAGAAATAGTGGGGACAATTTTGCAACAAGATCTTACGACACCTAGAAATACTCAAAATCATATGAAATTAGATTTCTTAATAGATGATTGGATGAAAATATCTTATGTCATTATCATTGCCTTCAAGAATCACTCGGTCATGAATTGACCTCCTTTATTCACCCGGGACCTGCAAAAGAACGAGCGTCTACTTGCAATAAAACATGAAATCATGGATGAAGAGAGGTGATCAGACTCTCCTAATCCAAGACAAAAAATAACAAGTAGTTACTCTGTAAAACAAATCCACAGGAAAAATAAACAAAGTAAAATTAATTTGTTACCTACAGGGGAGCGGTGGCCAACCATACTGACCAACAGTATTTTAATCATAAATTCTTTGTTTTTCGTCTGATGTGAGTGATTCCAAAGGAAAATGAAAGTGATTTCATAATGATATCTCCAAAAGAAACAGGTTTTAAAAACTCCATGAGATGATATATCAAATTTACTTATAACAACTTGCATAATAGAGTCATTTTTTATTTCTCAACTTATACCAATAGTTGGTATTTTAAGCATAAAATTTCCGTTTGATGACGGATTCGAATGATTCAAAATATAGATTAAAGTAGATTCATTTATGTATCTCCAATAGAAATAGGTTTTGAAGGCAAGAAGAATTAATGGGTCAAATGTTCTAGTGAACAGCCAGAAAAACATAGTTTTGAGAATGCTCATTTATGATAGGCAGTCAGTATTTTGGTCATAACTTTGTCATACGATATCTAAATAAAGTGATTAAAATTTCCTTGTAAATTATATTCATAGAGGAATATACCATAGAAACAAGTTTTCAAGATCTAGTCATTTAGGCCTCCAAAAACTGATTGTCCCATTTGTGTCCCTAAGTTTCCAACTAGACACCCTCTTAATGTTTTGATTATAACTTTTTCATTTCAAATTAAAATTTAGTGATTCAAATTGGGTTGGAATGTAGAAATAAATGGCTACTTAGGATAGAAACAGGTTTTAAAAATATTCCCTTTTGGTCCCTCAAAACATTACTGTCCCAATTGTGTTTTTCAGAAATTTTATCAAGCCTGCAAGCCAAAAAAAAAAATGATATTCAAGAAATTTTTCCAAATTGGTGAAAAAAATGAATATAGTGTCTGTATAAACATTATATTCAATATATTATATCTACATGCATAAATAAATTCTAAAATTTGTCACCAATGTTGATTTACACAATGTGTTGCAACAAAAACAACTATTTTTTTTTTAGATAAAGAAATCTATTTATTTATGTTCTCATTTATTCTATTTTCTACACTAACCAACTCTACTCTGAAAAATAAAGTATAATTACGTGTAAGAGTACTTCCAATGAAACAATTTTCTAAATAAGGCCTCAAGTATGTACATACCCAAATTTGAAAAATACATGTTAATAAATTATAGGGTATGGGAGACCAACTTCCCTTGAAAAGATGGTGCAAAAAATTGTTGAAGTATGGAGCGATGCTGCAAACAAATGATGGAGTGAAACCAATCTTCAATACAACCTTGACTCTCTTGATTTCCCGTGGTTTTCATATCATGTAGTTCTTCTGTGAATTCTGCAATTTCTGGATTTGAAGCCTTCCCAATTTCAATATAAGTTTTCTGTAATGGTGCATGTGAGATAAAATGGGTAGGAAGGGTAGGTAAATTTTGCAATTCAACAATGTAATCATGTTGTACTAGTTTATTATTGTGAGGGTGTGGAATGAATTGAGCAAGAAATTGTGGAGGGCATGGAGGATTTTGATGATGTAGTTTATTGGGTTGTGTGGATGATTTTGATAGGCAAGCAAGACGTTGTTGAAGAGCTGGTGAAGAATATGGATGATGTGCTTGTGCTACAAGATGAGGGAGAGTAGTGATGTACTCATAAGATGAACCATGCCAAACTTGTGGACAAGATTGGTGGTGGTTGTATTGAGATTGACATGGCTTCCCTAACAAAGGAGTATTCCATAATGGACTATGCAAGTAAGAAAATGGATATGAAGTGTTTTGAACCATACATGTAGAACATGGTTTCCATGGTTGTGAGATTGTAACTTCTTGATCTTATTGATATGTTGCTTTCATCCTAGGTAAGAAAGAGAAACTATGCATGGGATACTCCTTTTGGCAATGAGGAAAAAACACTTCTTCAAATTTTTCCTAATTTTTCTTTACCTACAAAACATGCAATTGTGAATTTAGAGAGCTAATAAAATCAATTTTAAAATGTTCAAATAAATCATTGATTTCATCTCTTATATCTCTTGTTCTTGTAGTAGATCTGGAAATGAAAGAAGAAAATTCTCTAGAATTATTACCAACCTTGAAGATTCCTCTTGAATACCTTATGCATAAATCACAAACATCATCATATGATAGCTGAAAAACATCACCTTTTCCTATCAGATTTAAGAGTTCTAAAAATTCGTCTTTGATTCCTTTGAGTAGGAGTCTTTTCAAGACCTCTTTTTCCAAATGTTTATACTTTTATTTTTGAAGGTTGTATTTAAATCGCTCCACATAGTCCTCCAAGCTTTCATATTCCCCATGTATCATACTGAAATTGAATTCAATGGCCTTGCAATAGTTTTGGTACTTCTTCAAGAATACATTCTTCATGTCCTCCCATGTTTGAATGCAGTTCCCACCAAGGCTCATGAATCATAGGAGAGCTGATCCTTTTAGAGTAAGAGGAAACACTTTCAACCTTTGACCATTAGTACAATAATCATATCCTCTGCAAAGTAATTCAAACTCAAATAAGAATGTATCTGGATCTTGATTCTCCAAACCATAAAAATTTGGTAGAGAAGATGGGGGAATTATTTTCATTTGTGTCACTCGTCCTATATCTCTGATAGGGAATTAAAAAGTAGCAATGTGAGCCATTGCTTACCATTATAGAAGATGTTCTTCATGTGTTTCTTTGAAGCTCCTTCCTAAAATGTTCCTGTTAATAGGTTAGTGGAATGGGTGGTTCTTACATCACCACTTAAGTGAAATGATAATATTTTTTCAAATTTCTACCTTTCCTACTTAGTAATTCATAGAAACCCCTATTCCTATTTAACCTCTATGCATTTTCCGAAAAGTGGACTGTTGAAAAATTGTTTTACTTGATGGTTATGTAGGTTTTTACTTCCCATTCTTAATACCCAATTCTTTTGCAGCAATAAGATAAAAAGTAATTACTTTTAAAAACTCTCCCCGAAATGAGGTATTTATCTACAACCAGATATTAGTGTGGCAGTGTTATTTGACTACTTTCCCCAACAATAATTCCAAAATGTTGGCTATAATTAATTGCTTAATAAAAACAAGTAATCGCCTAATCATTAATTATCAACCAAGGAACGTCTTTTTATTTAAGGGCAATCGACAAAATATATGCATATAAAATACCAAAAGCTAACACTGGTTCTACATGATTATGTTCTACACTATCAAACTCATTCGAAAAATAAATAAAATGCATGACTTGAAAAGCAATACTAAATCTAAAAAACAGAAAGTAAATGACAAGAAAATAATTATGCTAATCACACAACTTGAATCAATACTAAATTAAATCACACATTGATGAATTTTTAATTTAACATATTCACTCAACATAATTCAAATGTTAATCTAGAGAAGCAAATTAAATGAAATCTAGAAATTGCAAGAAATAAAAAAATTGGAAAATACAACAAACAACAAATTACTTTTAAATAAAGGAAATTTAATTTAAAGAACAACAATTGAAATTTAGATAAATAAGCACACAACTAAACTACTTTAGATGTTCAAGGCAACACCTCGTCCAAGGTAGTGGGCCCAACTACCCAAGACTCAGTTCTACCTTGAGAAATAATTCAAATCAGATTACAAGTAACAAATATAGAACTCAATGGATAACTTTCTTCATTGAAATATATGAGAGAAATAATTACATCAGAATGAAGCTCTTGGCTTTGTCTCAAGTTCAACAATTACTCATCTTGTATTCAACAATTTCTCGTTCATTTATCCAACAATTGTTCATTTTTTCACTCTCTTTTATCTATGTTTTCATATAAATACACAAAGAGCAAAGGGAAATTACAACTAACTTGATTAAAAAATGATTTACCATTACAATTGGAGATTGTATACAGAAAATTGATCAGCAATATCATATCTGAAATATCATGACTGAGCTGGAACAAGTCGAATATGGTATTGCAATTGGAAGAATTTGGAAAATAGCCACAACAACAAATATGAGAAAATTTCCTTTAGAGAACCTTTTGTTTATCTCAATCCAAACCAAATTTTGGAAAACTACTCATATGAAAACTAAATTGGTCCATTCTGAAAAAAATCTCGTCTCAGATTTTTAGGACTCATCTTTGTTTTTCTGAAATAGACAACGCAAAACTATCACTTGTTATTCCAACAAATTTCAGAGTTTGAATAGTTGGAGATCGAATTTCCAATTTGGAAGAGATCCTGGAGGCTAAAATCACGAGTGATGTTATAACAAATTCATTAATAAACCAATCGTTGGAAAAATAATGCATATATTTTAAATGTAATTTTTTTTTTTAATTTTTGTTTAATTTAATATTTGTATTCTACTTTATTTTTTCATTTTTAAATTTTTTTAAATGGTAATTTTAAAAAAGTTTTTTCATTTTCATTTTCATTTTTATTTTTATTACATTATATTATATTTTATATTTTAATTAAAATTTATTTATTTTTAATTTTTTTCATTTAATAAAATTTAATATTTATTTTTTTAATTTACATTTTATATTTTTAATTTATTTTTTATATTTTAAATTTAATTTATTTTTTTAATTTATTTTATTTAATTTCATATTTAATTAAAAAAAAATTCTTTTCATTTCTTTTTCTTTTTTATTTTTAAGTTTTTTTAAATTTCAATTTAATTTTTTTTCTTAAATTTATTTATTTATTTTAAATTTTTTAAATTTTTTAATTTAAAAAAAAATTAATGAATTTTGTTTTTTTTTCAATTATTTTAATTTTTTTTTTCATTTTTTTTAATATAAATTTGTAATATTTTAAAATTTTTGTTTCAACACTTTTCATATTTAGGGTGTTTTTTTGCACAAAACAAATTGACTTCCATTTTTAAAAAAGTTGAAAATTTACCCAAAAAATGGTTATTCGAAAATAACACTTTTGTTTTCGGGCTATTTTTTCATGTTTTTTTAATGTTTGTTTGGTTAGAGTTCTCGTTTTAAGGTAATAGTTCTTGTTTGAGGGGTAACTTTGTTTTTATCATTGTGTAATAAAGTTTTGGAAAATTTTAGCGATGGTGATCTAACCCACCCAATCCAACGGCATGCCATTGAGTTCGGAACCCCCCAGCCCCTCTGACAGTTAATCATGGGGGGTGGGGGGGTGGCAGGCTCCAAAAGCTGGGTTTCCCTTTCTCACTTTTCACGATGTGAAACTCTCCTATCCTATTCGCACCGCACACACAAAACTATTTATCACCCCACTCCCTCCGAAATTCGCTTCCATACCGTTCCCCACCTAAACAGACACCAACACGCTTTTCCCCACCCATCCATATTTTTCCATATATCCCCACCACCACTCCCCCACCGCCACGCAGATTTCCCGCCTGTCCCCGCTCCCCTCTACCCACACCCCCCCCATCTATCCATCTCTGCCACATGGCCTACCTGTTACGCTCACCAATGGATCTGCTCCATTAACATCTAAACCCCAACGGGTATCCCTTTCCTCTATAAAATGACCATTTTCCTATATTGTTGGCCCCTCCTGTGCACTGTTCTGAACTGTTCAGAAAGTGAATTTGTCACAATGAACCTTTCTGTAGTTGAACCTGGCACCATGACCCCGATTAGCAAAACCAGAGCCTACACAACGTCCAATCATCAAGCGCACCTGCCACAACTACAGTTATTGAGTCACCGGCCTCTAGTTAATCTAATTCCCAGGTAATTGTAACAATCTTGTTCCTTTCTTTTTCATCATGTCTCCTAAAGGAAAATCTAAGAAAATAGATGAGAACCCCATGCTACCTCCGATCATAGACTTAAACCACCTACCCCTGGTAGATCAAGGATATAAGATACTTGAAACCATTTTTGAATTCGATATTTATGAACTTCACAACTGGTTAAAACAAAATTTCATTGACCAGAGTGATGTGTTGGATTTTTGGGACTCCTTCCTACCCCAATTCATCTTTTCCCAAACCCATCGTTTTCCCTAGTTTGTCATGGTGCCATTTCAGATATCTCCCTACCCAGAGAGCCATTGTAGCCCAGAATGGTGATATTATTTTCACCATAACCACTCAGTCAATAAACCAAATGTTACAAATTCCCAAGTCAATAAAACCAATGTTACAAAATCCAAATATTGACTCTCTGAAACCATTCTCTGAAGAGTCCCTCATGTATCTTTACAATAACCTTACCTTCCCTAACAGAGCTAATTTTTTTAATATTTTCTTACCTGGGGATGCCAAATTACCTAAGAAAATTCCTCCTTACCCATTCTCCATGTTCCCTTAAATTAAAAAATAAATCATTTCCATAGTTTCTTGTTTACTGGGCTATCGATCCGATTAGTGGGTTGATGAAGCCATCATGGGATTTTTGTAAATTTTATGAAAGGATGAAAAGCCCTCAAGTATCTTCAACTACAGTGAATTCTTAGAAAATTCCATTCATGAAAAAATTCTAAAGTTGTCTACAGAAGAGAGTTTCAAGTATGCTTCAGTGTTAGTAAATTTATCCATATTCCATCAAGAAGACCATTTTCAATGTAAATTACAGAGAATGAGAAAGGAGATGCCCAATCTGTAATTCATTTGACTTCCTTTTATAAGGGAGCATACCAACAAATTTACTTACAATGACTGTGTTTACAAATTTTTATATATAGCTTCCTGCCTATTGAGTAGTGAAGTTGAACCGAGAATAGGGCCAAAGAGAAAGAGATTTATGCATCTCATTGAGAAGACTAAAATAGGTGTCTGGAACTTATACCAAAACTACACTGAAATCAAAGTGTATGGACGTGAACTGCCTACATACAAGTTACATAATTATTCCCCTATGAGGATCTTTTCATTATAATATATTAGATAGATGATCAATATGGTTGATATACATTTTGTTGCAGGAAAGAATAATTCCCAATTTAAAATCAAAACACAGGTTGGACACTTTATTTGAAACACCAGGGCAACATGAAAGGAATTTTATTTACTCCTAAAGCAAATGAATTTCAAACTCAGCTTCACCTGGTCATATGACCCCTTTGGAATCATTTCAAAACTCGGAGTAGAACAGAAGACTACTACTTATACTCACACTCCAAGGCCCGAGATAGAAAAATTTAAGAATTAAGAGAAGTGGGAGGAGGATAATTTACAAGAGGAAGAAGGGTAGGTTATATCTACAATAATTTCACAGACTCCAGAACCAAAAGAGAGACATGACAAAAGGCCAAGGCAAGATGTTTCCCCTTCAATCAGAGAGATTGGAGAAAAATATTTCCTAATCTATAAGAATAAACCTAACACCAATCCAACACCATATTTCTTGCATGAATATGATACACAGTCTACTATAGTTCTAACAGGTTCTTATGCTTCTATTTTTCCAAGAGCTAAAAACATTTTTAAAGAATACCCATCCTCCTCGGTATCTCAAGAGCCTCTAGAACCATCTCAACCAATAGATTTGGTTCATAACTAGGCTAAACCAAACTTATTTTCCAAGCACAAAGAGATTAAGAAGAAAAATGAGATGCTCAAGGCTACCACCTATTCCAAATTTTGGAAACAAACAATAACCTCACAGAATAGGCTTCTCTTTGCCTTTGATATAGAGAAAGGACGAATGCACATTGCTTTCATCAACGCAGCAGTTCCTTTTCCCAAAACTGCAGATGACTACAAGAAGTCTATATTGTCCTTTGATGCTGATCAGATTCATCCCATTGATCAAATGAACATGCACAAAAAAAGAGGTGAGATGCTATATTCAACTTTGAAAAACAAGGAAATGATAGCTTCCAAATTGCAAGCTTCAGTCAACAACATTTAGTCTTAGTTAAAATTTGAAAATCTATCCTCTTTGGCTAAAGACACAAAGATTAAATCATTGGAGGATCTAGCGATAAAACTGGGATATGATCCTAAATATGTGAAGGCCGTTGAGGAAATGGTTAAAAGAAATAACGTAGACATTGCAACATTGAGGAAGCAACTGAAGCTTCCATCCACTAAACGTAATCAAGAAAAATAAGCTAGACACTTAGAGAAAGATAAAGAAGACATGTTCAATATCATCATTGAAAAAAATATTCAAAGTAAAAAAATGAAGATTGAGATGGAGAAATTTCTAAAGGAAAAGGAACAGTCCTCTCAACTAGTAGTCATTCCACCTACAACAGTTCCGATTGCAGATAGAATTCCCATTGGAGGTACATAGACAACAGAAGCATCAACTTTAAGAGCCATCACAATAGGGATATAGTATAAATATGAATCAGGAGAATTAATGAAGGCCATGAAATAAATGTTCATCATGTTAAGGTCCTATAATGTATAGGATCTCAAAGTGATTTATTATCTCATCTTAGATCTTTCATATTGTAAATAATATTCCATGATTGTAAATTATTTCCAAAAAGGTTAAAACCTTAGGAAAAATATGCTTGCAAATCCCAATGTATCATTAGTTGGTAATTAAGTATGTTTCGATTGAATTAATCGCATCATTTAAATGTGATTAAATAATTTGTAATATGGTTGGGTACTACAGGTTTTAATTTTTTCAAAATTGATAAAACTGGCAAAGATTGGCTTATCAAAGCTTTCGAAGAACCATTATAAGTTAAAGGTGTTCAAAACAATTACTTTAAAAACCTTTGGAAATCCGCATTACCATGTTTTATTGGTTTACCCCCATTGCTTTTCGCATCGGCCAAATCCTAAAATCCTTTCATTGTCGTGTCCTACAAACCTTTCGAAAGGTGAATGCAATAAAGTGGGACCCATTCACCCTCCACACTTCCTTATCATTTTATTTTCCTTTGAAAACATTAAACCTTACATTTTCTGTCTTTTTCTGCTATATCTTTCTACTTTACCTTTTCACCGCTATATCATTGTTTTACCTTCCGTTTTCCCAATTTCCCCGATTGTGATTAAAGTGGGGCCATTGCTCCATGTCACCTATTCCCCAACCATCCATCACATATTGACAAAGATAAATTTTCGCATCGTGTGCCTAAAACCTCTGTTATTTGCCATCACCGAATTGCACATTTTTACCCTACCATCGGGTTTGGCCAATGTGGTTTTTTAACTTGCCGTGTTGGCCCCACAGTAGCTCTGCCCTCCCCGCAATTCACACTTTTTAGGATTTGTTTTTTACCTCCTCTGCTTATAGCTAAACCTTAGGATTTGTGATTGCGATGTGGTCTCTCCCACCTTCCCTCCACATCAACTCTCACTTCACATCGCATTGCCAATTCCATTTCTTATAACTTAAACTGTAAAACATGTGATGTGCGATTTTCTGCAGATGCGATGCGGCTTCAAAACTAGTTTCAGGTTCAGGTATATGAGTTTTTACACTATTTTGTTTAGAAAAAGGGTTAATCATTGTAAAAAGGATTTGGGTGGAAAAAATATAGAAAGGTCGAGTCAGGTAGCAAAGGGTGTTCAACACTTTGTTCATACAATAGACTTCACCAACACAACATTCAGTCTGCCAGCACATCAGTAAAATGCGGTCCACGTCCTATCTATCCCACTACATAAGCACCTTCTTTGCACAACGCATTCCACCAAAGCTATAATTTTGTAATAGTTATATTTTTAAGTTCAAGTCTGTTAGAGATTGTATTATTGTAATTTTTTTTATAAATACTTTAGTTTTGGAAGTATCAAAGGTCGATTGATTGAGATGAGAATCATTACTGTCTTTTCGAGTACTGTAAGATTTTCCCAAAGCACTGGAACATCAATAATAATGTGACCATTCACAGGATTCTTGTGGCTTAAATACTGGTGATGGTTTTCTTTTGTTATTGTGTTTTGTTGTTATCTTTCATTGTAATCATCTTAATTCCAACTGTAAAGCATAAAGCGTGATGAATAGAATTTACTTTTGAGTAACTTATTTTGGATACATTTACAATCATACTGTTTTCCACTGAAGGACAAACTAAAGAATTATTAATTGGTCTTTAGTTCTACTGAATAATTTCATATCTCTGTCATAATCCATTTATAAATTCTAAAGATCCAGTAAATATTCCTAGCTTATACTGTGTTTACTCTGTGAGAAGTTGATGCAACCATCCAGTTATATTTAAACTCCATTTCCCAATAGACATTAATCCATTGAATACAACCAATTTTCCAAAACCCCAAACAAAACCCAAGTACAATCATAACTAGCCTAAAATGCCCTTATAAACAAAGTTAATTCTTATAGAGAGAGTCCTCTCTGAATCTAGGAAGGCTAGGTCCTGGATTCCAAAGTTGGTTTGATGTTGCCTCTGTAGTTTTTCTTCAGCTTGAAAATTACAGAACGCTAAGATAGTGGCGACCATACTGGGGAAGAAATTTATCTCCCTCAGAAAGTACATCAAAATTCAGATCTGATTACTAATGGTGGACAGTGACCAGACACAAGAAGGATGTAGTTATTCACCTGATGACTCCATGGTTCAAAGAACACAGCTTTTGAGTATTCATGGTGACTCCACAGCATGCTGACGAGAGTTCTCGCTGAACAGGATGACAAGGTTTGTGGAAAACCTTCTATCTCTTGAAGCTCTAAATGCATTCAGGAATCGGTTATCAAAATTTCAGCTTGATAAAGATTTCCTAGAGGCTCTCTTTCACATTTTGAAATCAAGGAAATGTAGTCTTGAAGCTAAAACATATTTTTTGGAGATATTTGTTGAAAGATATGAAACTATTATTGAAATTTTAAATTTTCAAATTCAGTCATACAATTTCTGAGATCCTAAAGAATTCTTGGAAAGTCTTCCTCTCCCTAAGTAAGAGGAAATTGTACTACCTCTTGACTTAGTGAGGATGATTGTTCTTTCAAGTACCAAACTGAAGATGTGGGTTCAAGGTTTAATATTGAGGACATAACTACTCAACTAGTCATTGAAGGACTAGAAGAAAATATAATATATCATGCTTTTATTGACCCTATAGAAGAGTATATGGAGGTTCTTCTTAGCTCAAATGATCAAACATGTACTCTTTATAAGGGTTAGATACATCAACAATTTCCATTTCATATTATAACATTGGTTATGAGGACACATAATCAAGTTATAATTCTGATTTTGCGAACAAGCAGTCAAGTTGTCCATTTGTTTCTGCAACTGCTTGACTGGCTTCATTGGCATTTTTGTATTATCTAATTCAACATAAGTTTAAGCAGTATATAGTAGGTAGCAGTGTGAAAATAAGTGCAGTGTTTTGAGCATGTTTTCAAGCATTATTTCCAGATTTCAGTTCAACTTGTTTCAGATTTCAGTGTGCAAAAAATTATGATTTCAGTTTGAGATTTTCAGTCACAGAGTTTTTATAAGAGAACATGTTGCAGATTTGGGATCGGCCCATTGGATCAGGCTACTATTCTACAGTGTTCTTGGCACTTCACAAGGAGAGTGCCATCCCCAGATGAAGCCACTAGTAGGGTCTTATAATCTATAAGAGCTCAAGGTGATTGATTATTTCATCTCAGACCTTTCGTATTGTAAATAATATTCCATGATTTTAAATTATTTCCAAAAATGTTATAACCTTAGGAAAAATATTCTTGCACCTCCAAATGCAGCATTAGGAGATAACTAAGTATTTTTCGATTGAATTAATCTCATCATTTAAATGTGATTAAATAATTTGTAATAAGGCTGGGTACTACAAGTTTTAATTTTGTCAAAAAGGAAAAAAGTGGAAAAGAATGGCTTATCCAAGCTTTCGGAGAACCATTATAAGTTAAATTTGTTCAAAATGATTACTTGAAAAACCTTTGGAAATCTGCATTATCATGTTTTATTAGTGGACCCCCATTGCTTTTCACATCGGCCAATTCCCAAAATCCTTTCGTTGTCGTCTCTTACAAACATTTCGAAAGTCGATATGAGATAAAGTGGGATCCATTCACCCGCCACACTTCCTTTTCATTTTATTTTCCTTTGAAATCATTAAACTTGATCCTCTCTGCCTTTTTCCGCTATATCTTTCTACTTTCAATTTTCACCACTATATCATTGTTTTACCTTCCGCTTTCCTGATTTCCCCGATTGTGATTAAAGTGGGGCCATCCCTCCACGTCACCTATTCCCCCAACCATCCATATAATATCGACAAAGATAAATTTTCGCATCGCAACTAAACCTTAACACTTGCCATTGTTGATTTGCGATATATCACATCACACATTTTTTAACTTATATTTTGAAGTGCTCGCAATGTATTTTGTTAAACTTGCAATGCGGTTCACCCCACAGCAGCTTCGCCCTCCTCATAATTCACACATCATAGGATTTATTGTTTACCTCCTCTGCTTATAGCAAAACCTTAAGATTTTCTATTGCGATGCGATCGGTCCCACCTTCCCTCCACGTCACCTCTCACTTCTCATTGCATTGCCAATTCCATTTCTTATAACTTAAACTATAAAACATGCGATGTGCGATTTTTTGCGGATGCAATACGGCTTCAGAACTAAAATATAAACATTTTCAGGTCCAGGTATATGAGTTTTTACACTGTTTTGTTTAGAAAAAGGGTTAATCATGACAAAAAGGATCCGGGTAGCAAAAAGACAGAAAGGTCGAGTCAGGCAGCAAAGGGCGTTCAACACTCCGTTCATACAACAGACTTCGCTAGCACAACATTTAGTCTGTCAACACATTAATAAAATATGTTCCACGTCCTAACTGTCCCACTACATCAGCACCTGCTTTGCACAACACATTCCACCGAAGCTATAATTTTGTTATAGTTAGAGTTTTAAGTTCAAGTCTGTTACAGACTGTATTATTGTAGTTTTTTTTATAAATAATTCACTTTTTGAAGTATCAAAGGTTGATTGATTGAGATCATAATCATTACTATCTTTTGGAGTACTGTAAGCTTTTCCTAAAGCACTGGAGCATCAATAATAATCATACCATTCAGAGGATTCTTGTGGCTTAAACACTGGTGATGTTTTTCTTCTGCTATTTTGTTTCGTTGTTATCTTTCATTGTAATCATTTGAATTCCAATTGTAAATCAGAAATAATGATGAATAGGATTTACTTTTCAGTACCTTATTCTGGTTGCGTTTGCAATCATAATGTTTTCCACTGAAGGCCAAACTAAAGAATTCTTAATTTCTCTTTAGTTATGTTGAATTATTTCATATCTATATCTAATCCATTTATAAATTCTAAAGATCCAGTAAATATTCCTAGCTTGCCTTGTGTTTACTCTGTGAAACATTGATGCAACCATCCAGTTATATTTCGACTCTATTACCCAATAGACATTAATCCATTGACTACAATAAACTTTCCAAAACCCCAAAAAAAACCCAAAACCAAAGTACAATCATAACTAGCCTAAAATTCCCTTATAAACAAAGTTAAATTTTATAGAGAGAGCCCTCTTTGAATCTAGAAAGGCTAGGTCCTAGATTCCAAAGCTGGTTTGATGTTTCCTCTGTAGTTTTGCTTCAGTCTCAAAATTACAGAACGCTAACATAGTGGCGACCATACTGGGGAAGAAATTTATCTTCATCATAAAGTACATCAAAGTTCAGATCTGATTACTGATGGTGGACAGTGACTAGACACAAGAAGGCTGCATTTATGATCTGAAAATGACCCAAGTTACTTAGCTCTATTTCAGAGATTGACTGTAGGCGCGTTTACTGGATATGTCACCCTTAAGAAAAGGATGAGATCCAGAGGCTACCTGGCCCTCTACAAACTCTGTCTATAAAAATTTATAGCAATTAACACTCAGGTTATTAAAATGCTTAATTTTAACCAAGATCATTTCTAGTCCTTGTACAACATGTGATTGGCAATTTTACTGAAAAGTTATTATGTGAATTAACTGTTTAGGCATGAAATAAAGATTGAACACTTTCACATGAATCACAAAAATCATACCATAAGACAAAGATGTTTGTGACAGAGTCCATCCCACCTGGACTACATCTCTGGGTCTGCCTCAGAATTGTGCGTCCGTTGTATTCTTTGAGCCGAGAGAAATATGCTACAAGGAATCATCAGTTTCACTACTGATGTCGCAGATATGGACCTTCCCTTGAATAGGCTAACTGATACAACTCCTGTCTTTCAACACATAAGAAAGGACATGGATTGATTTGCACGCCAAAATAAACTGAGGACTGAAACTTTATGGACCTTCGACATATTGGTGGCTGAAAGAGTTTCAGAATGTTGAGGTTGAACTCGTCGATTATCAACGTACTTCAATGCTGTCTTTATGCAAGTAGGACATTTTCTCCTTCAATAACCTGGAAAGAACAAACTCTCCACCAATTTCTTTATCTGTCTTCTGAAGAGGGCCTACTTTCTTCTGAAGTAGGGAAAACTCTCCTCTCTTGAGATTTCACTCTAAAAAACTTCTCTTCAAAAAGTGCTCACACTCTGCATTCTCTCATGAAGTGCTCACACGCTCTTCATTACATTACAAAGAAAAGTGCTCTCTTACACTCTCATTTAAAAGTGCCTCCTACAATCCTATGAAGTGCTCTCTCCACTCTCTCATGAAGTGCTCCCTCTTTACAAAGAAAAATGCTTTCTTACTTCTCATTTAAAAGTGCCTCCTACACTCTTGTGAAGTGCTCACACACTCTTAACTCATGAAAAGAAACATGCTTTCTTTTATACATAAGAAGCCCATAACTTCAAGGCTTTACAATCTGCCTCGAACCTCCTTTTGCTGCTTTTAGCAATTCGTTGGAGAATAATTAATGATGAGGGATTATAATCACCTCATTCATGAACCTTTGGATAAATGGTCCATTACATAGGATTTTGTTGCATTAGTTTAGCTCTGGTTTAAATTCAAAAACCCATAATTGGACTTTACAATATATCACACGGCTTACTAACCGAGCGGACAGCAAAAACCAGCAGAAGATTTTACTTTCCGCATGTGAACAGACGGAATCCCCTGCTGTTACGGTCTTCTCTCCGACGGTTCTGGCTTGACAACTGGCGGCTTTGACTCCGGCACTTGCATGTGAACAGTCCAGTGGCTTTCTATCCGACGGTTAAGGATTTTGTTGCATTAGTTTAGCGCTGGTTTAAATGCAAAAACCCATAATTGGACTTTAGAATATATCACACGACTTACTAACCGAGCGGACAACACAAACCAGCGGAATATTTAACTTTCTGCATGTGAACAGGCAGAATCCCCTGCTGTTACGGTCTTCTTCCCGACGGTTTTGGGTTGACAACTGGCGGCTTCGACTCCGGCACTTGCATGTGAACAGTCTAGCGGCTTTCTATCCGGCGGTTAAGGTCTTATCCCGACGGTCTCGCTAGCAATATTTGCTGCGGTCTTCTGACGTGGCCCAAACTCTGCTCACATGACTTATCTGCGACACGGTTCTGAAAAACTATGTTGATTACCTTGATAGTCACACTTCCCGCACGGTTCCTGTCACATGGTTTATTCAACACAGTTTCGATGTGGTTTGATTCCATGGTATAGCAACTCTGTGGAATTAATTATAATGTTTTTCATAAAACATAACTCGAGCCTTTCGAACTTTATAATCACAGTTTGAAACTTTACAATGAAAACCTTTGACATAAGGTTTATGCGCCATGACATTGATTTAATACAACCCAACTTCCATCCAAATTTCGAACCCATTACATCAAACCTTTAATAAGGATTATTGATGCAAGGGCATTGGACACTAGCCAGCAATGTAGGAGAATTGTCCACATGTTGTGGCTAGGAGGAGTTCGAAATCACTAAGAATGTAACAACAAGGTGTCAATACCTTAGTTGTGTGTTGTAGTTAGGGTTAGATCAGTAATTGTAGAAGTTGAATAGGTTCATTCATGTCATTCTAGTTGATTTATGTTGATAGAATGTAATTAGGATTTTATTTTATGTTCAGAATAAAACGGCCCTCGAGAGGGAGCCTAAGAGTCATGTAATGGAGTATAAATTGTAACCCCTAAACCAGTGAAAGGGGGGGGGATTTTGCAGTAAAGATTGATTTGTGAAGAATTTGTTCTCTGTTGAATAAAAATTATATTCTCATTGACCATCTCTGTGTGTATTATTTGAATTTCTCTGAAGTACTCATTTTGTCAATCGAGAACTCTGTGCATAATGTTGTGTTAAATCTCCTTTATTTCTCTCTGTCTGTTTTGAACTCATGTTCTCAGCGCCTGATGTGAATGTGTTGAAATTGTATTGAATCCCGGGAGAGGTAGAATAGGACTCTGTTAGAGGAGCAAAACGACAGTCACACTCTGTTTATCCAAAGGATAGTGAAACTATGTCAAAATCATTTACCCCTGTCTGTTGGAGTAATAAAAATTGGTTTGTTATTAGTGGAGTGATAGTGTTGAGACTTAACCATAGAGTAACGCGAAGAAGTTTAGTCGAAGAAAGGAACTAACACACAGCGAGATCCTGAGTTAATTACTGTCCAAATACCAAGAGCGGTTTAGGAGGAGGATACCACCGATATCGCGCAAAGATTGGGACTGGGAGAAAAAAATTAGAAAAAAACACGATCCTATCAAATCTCGCCACGTCGGCTACTCAATACCACCCATATCATGCAAATTTCAGGTGTTAAACCTAGGTTCAAGAAAAAACGTGATATTGATAAGGACCTTTCGATCCGGAGGTTGATAGATCTGACGATGATCGCGTGCCAAGCTGCATATTGGATAAGTCAAGGTATGGCCAGTTGATTACATTGAAAACCGTTCATTTAATAAGATGATGTGTGGGGCCCGTAGGTGCAATGTATTGAAAAATGTCGCGTTGGTAATGTTAATGGGCTAATAATATAAGTCCGAAGGTTGGTGCATTGTATTAAGTTAGCCCTTAGGTAATTTTTGAAAGGGTTTTGAACGTCGGGCTATTACACTTAGCTCCAATATTCCAAAAAGGGAGAATGAAATAATAGTTTAGTGGTTAATGGAGGTATAATAGTCAGAGCGCGTTATTAAAGGGAACAAGGAGCATATTATGTAAGGGTGCATCTAATAATTGTTGATTGTATCCCATTATTCATGTATTACATATTTGATGAATGAAACGGGAACAAGAAAACTGTAAGGGCTCCCTAAGTGAATGAATAGACATAGAACAGTGAGACCAGCTCTCCTTAGCACCAGTCCATCAATTTAGCTATCATTTGTGGTATCAGAGCAGTTTTTGAGATATTTTTGCAGAGAATTCTAACATGGCTGTCCGAGTTGCCAGAGGTGCTGGTAGAGGAAGGGACAGGCCAGTTGCCAATGCAGAAGTATTGGAGACCTTGCATAGGGTCCAAGCTAGATTGGATCCAATGTAATTGGGACACCCAAGAGATCCTGAGGATGTCAGTGAACTTGAAACTGAAGAAGAGGCAGGAGAAAATGTTGACATTCCTCCTAAGATGATACTCCTTAAATCTGTTATGGGGTCTACAGTCAAGCCTAGAATTGAAGTGTCAAGCTTTGCAGGAGGGTTGAATCCAGAGGAATTGATAGACTAGATCAATGAGATGAACAAATGTTTTGATTATGAAGAGATGAGTGAAGACAAAAAATTCAAGTTTGCAGTGATAAAGTTGAAGGGACATGCAACACTTTCGTGGGATGGAGTGCAAGCAGAGAGAAGGAGAGCCGGTAAATAGCCAATCAAAAGTTGGACCAGAATGGTGGCAAAACTGAGAGGTAAGTTCTTACCTAGTGATTATCAAGTTACATTGTTTAAACAAATGCAGAACCGTAGATAGAGATTGTTGACAGTGAAAGAATACATAGAAGAGTTTTATAGAGTGAGTATAAGGGCTGGACAATTCCAGGACACAACAGAGAAGGTTTCCAGGTATGTGAATGGTCTCAAGTTGGAGATCCAAGATGAGATAGGTATTCTGTCTCCTAAGACATTTGAAGAGGCTTATCAAATGGCCTTGAAAGCTGAAGAGAAAATCATAAGAAAGCAGTCTGCCGAAGGAAGAGGTACTTTCCGAGGAAAGGGAAGTCAGGGTGGTAGACGAAGGCCTACAACACCAACAGATGGAGCTAGCAGCATCTCACCTTAGAATGCATCCACAGAGAGTGATGCAAGGGGCAGAAGGGGTTCCTACAGTGGAAGAGGAGGCAGAGGCCTAGGAAGAGAAGTGAGGTGTTACAGATGTCACGTGGTGGGACATAAAAACTGTGAATGCCCAGAGAATGTGGACACAAGCTAGAGAAATGCAATTTTTTCTCAGGCTGGAGAAGAGGTAGCAAGGCTGTTTGAAAATGAAGAGGCAATTCTGCCAGAGAAGGGAGAATCTTTGGTGGTCAATAAGGTCCCGTTGAAACAAGAGAAAGAAGTTGCTGAACCAGCTCAGAGTAAGAATTTGTTCAAGAGTGTATGCAAAGTCAAAGGGAAATGCTGTCAGCTGGTCATTGATAGTGGCAGCACAGACAATTCGGTCTCTATAAAGGTGATAGAGAAAATAAAGTTGAAGACAAGGGAACATCCTACACCTTACAAGGTGTCATGGCTGCATAAAGGACACCGGTTGATTATGAAGGAACAATGTGAGATAGAGTTGCATATGGGCAGCTACAAGGACAATGTCATGTGTGATGTGATGCCTATGGATGTGTGTCACATACTGCTAGGAAAACCTTGGCAATATGACAGAGCAACAGTACATGATGGCAATAATAACACTTACAAGTTCTTCAAGGATGGAGTGCACCACACATTGATACCCATGGAGGAAGGAGAACCATCAAACATAAAGTATGATCCAAAGACTTTATTGCTAAGTGGGAAAGAGTATCTACAACAAATTGAAGAATAAGAGGTAAGTTTTTCTTTAGTCTGCAAACCTAAAGTAGTGCTTACTTCTACAAATATTTCTGATTTTCCAATAGAAATTCAAGAGATGCTGGAAAATTGTTGTGATATTGTTGTGGATGATTTACTTGATGAATTTCCACCTGTAAGAAAAATATTCCATCAGATAGATTTTATTCCAGGATCAAATCTGCTAAGCAAAGCAGCCTACAGAATGACTCCCACAGAGAATGAAGAAATCGAGAAATCAAGTGCAGGAATTGGTTGATAAGGGTATGATCAGAGAAAGCTTGAGTCCATGTGCAGTGCCTGCGGTGTTGAGCCCAAAGAAGGACAGAGGCTGGAGAATGTGTACTGATTCCAGAGCAATCAATAAGATGAAAATCAGGTATAGATTCCCTTTGCCTAGAGTTGAAGATTTAATGGACTGTTTGAGTGGAGAAAAATATTTTTCAAAATTGGATTTCAAAAGTGGATGTCATCAGATTAGGATAAAGGAGGGTGATGAATGGAAAACTGCCTTTAAAACAAATGAGGGATTGTATGAGTGGTTGGTAATGCCTTTTGGGTTAACAAATGCACCTAGTACTTTTATGAGGCTCATGAATGAAGTATTGAAAGAATTTATTGGTAAATTTGTAATAGTGTATCTGGACAACATATTAGTTTTCAGCAAAACAAAGGAAGAACATTTAAGGCATCTTAATTATGTCTTGAAGAAGTTACATCAAGAGAAGCTCCTGATAAATTTAAAGAAGTGTTCATTCATGCAAGAGAAGCTAGTATACCTGGGTTTTTTTGTTTTTGCTGAAGGACTGAAGATGGATCCAGAAAAGGTCAAGGCAATTTTGGAGTGGCCTTCACCCAGAAGTGTTTTTGAGGTAAGAAGTTTCCATGGAATTGCCAGTTTTTACAAAAAATTCATAAGGAATTTCAGCAAGATTAATGCACCCATCATAGAAACAATAAATAATGACAAACAACCATTCAAATGGACTATTGAAATAGAAAATAATTTTAAGCTCTTGAAAAAGAAAATAACTGAGAAGCCTGTTCTAGTTTTGCCTGATTTTAAAAAACCATTTCAAGTGAAGTGTGATGCCAGTGGAGAAGCTATTGGAGCTGTGTTGAGTCAATATGATAGGCCTGTAGCATACTTCAGTGAGAAACTGAATGAGACAAGGAGAAAGTATTCCTCTTATGAAAAAGAATTTTATGCAATTGTGCAGGCATTAAAGAAGTGGAGGCATTACTTAATGTCTAAGGAATTTGTGTTGTACTCAGATAATCATGCTTTACAGTATATTATGCAGCAGCCTAAATTAAATCATAAACATGCCAAGTGGGTTGAATATCTCTATATTTTTAATTTTTTTTTAAACATATAAGTGGCCAAGAAAATAAGGTAGATGATGCTTTGAGTAGGAGAAACATGCCTATTCAAGAAAACAAGTTTGAAGTGGTAGGATTTGATTTTCTTAAGGAAATTTATAAGACAGATTCATATTTCAAAGAAGCATTTGAAGCATGCTGTAACCCTGTTTTGACAGATAGAAGCCAGTGGTTGGATTATTTCTTGCAGGAGGACTTATTGTTCAGAAGAAACCAATTGTGTGTGCCAAAATGTTCCATGAGGCAGAAATTTAATCAAGGAGAAACATAGTGGTGGACTTGCTGGACACTTTGGTACTGATAAAACTTATGCACAGCTGAGTCATTTTTATTATTGGCCAAGGATGAGAACAGAAGTGGAAAATTTTGTGAAGAATTGCAAAGTTTGTCAATATGCAAAAGGGAGAAGCCAGAATGCAATATTGTACATTTCTTTGCCTATTCCAGATAGGCCTTTAGATATGGTGAGTATGGATTTTGTTTTAGGATTGCCCAAGACCCAGAGAGGGAATGATGCAATATTCTTTGTAGTTGATAGATTTTCCAAGATGGCACATTTTATTCCATGTTATAAAACCAATGATGCTACTCATGTTGCTAATTTGTTTTTCAAAGAAGTTGTTAGATTGCATGGGTTTCCCAAGAGTATTGTTTCAGATAGAGATACTAGGTTTGTTGTCCATTTTTGGAGGACGTTGTGGAATAATCTTGGTACTAATCTGAGCTTCAGCTCAGCTTATCATCCTTAGACTGATGGAAAAACTGAGGTAGTGAAAAGAAGTTTGGGAAATATTTTGAGAAGCCTTGCAGGAGAGCATCCCAAATAGTGGGATCATATTTTGCTACAGGCAGAGTATGCATACAATGATTCACCAAACAGAAGCATAGGACAGAGCCCATTCCATATTGTTTATGGAATGCACCCCAAAGGAATATCTGAACTGGGGAAATTGGGAAAGGGAGAGTTGAGGAGTGCTGATGGAGAAGAATTTTCTTCAGAAATCCAAGCCATACATGAGTAGGTAAAACAGTAGCTACAAGGAAACAACATCAAATACAAGGGCAGAGCAGATTTGAACAGAAGAGAAGTCAATTTTTAATTTGGAGATTTTGTTTTGGCACACTTGAGAAAGGAAATATTTCCAAAGAAGCAGTATAACAAATTGAAGTTCAAGAAGATTGGACCATGCAAGATACTGAGAAACATTTATGCTAATGCTTATGAAATTGAATTGCCTCTTAATGTTGGAATATCTCCCATATTTAATGTTGTAGATTTGTACAGGTGTGAAGATGGTGGCACACATGATGGACCAGCAGACAAAGAACAGATTGAGTGGGTAAAACAGTTACCTCCAGCACAACCATTGCAGCTAGAGAAGATATTGGAGAAGAAAGTGTTCAAGAAGACTAGAGGACAAGAGTATTTCCAGTATTTGATCAAGTGGAAGGACCAGCCAGATGAAGATGCCACTTGGATGACTGAAGTGATGTTGCAGAAGATAGGTAGTTATGTGAAAGAGCTCATGGAAAGGAGTCCATGAATAAAATTGCCCTCAGGAGTCTGATGCAGGGGCATTGGACACTAGCCAGCAATGTATGAGAATTGTCCACATGTTGTGGCTAGGAGGAGTTAGAAATCACTCAGAATGTAACAACAAGGTGTCAATACCTTAGTTGTCTGTTGCAATTAAGGTTAGATCAGTAACTGTAGAAGTCAAATAGGTTCATTCGTGTCAGTCTAGTTGATTTTTGCTGATAGAATGTAATTATGATTTTATTTTATGTTCAAAATAAAACGGCCCTCGAGAGGGAGCCGAAGAGTCATGTAATGGAGTATATATTGTAACCCCTAATCCAGTGAAAGGGGGGGATTTTTCAGTAAGGATTGATTTTTGAAGCATTTGTTCTCTGTTAAATAAAAATTCTATGCTCATTGACCATCTGCGTGTGTATTATTTGAATTTCTCCGAAGTACTCATTCTATCAATCGAGAACTCTGTGCATAATGCTATGTTAAATCTCCTCTGTTTCTCTCTATCTGTTTTGAACTCATGTTCTCAGTGCCTGATGTGAATGTGTTGAAATTGTATTGAATCCCGGGAGAGGTAGAATAGGACTCTGTTAGAGGAGCAAAACGACAGTCACACTGTTTATCCAAAGGATAGTGAAACTCTGTCAAAAGCATTTACCCCTGTCTGTTGGAGTAATAAACATTGGTTTGTTATTAGTGGAGCGATAGTGTTGAGACTTAACCACAGAGTAACGCGAAGAAGTTTAGTCAAAGAAAGGAACTAACACATAGCGAGAACTTGAGTTAATTACTGTCCAAATACCGAGAGCGGTTTTGGAGGAGGATACCACCGATATCGCACGACGATTGGGACCAGGAGCAAAAACTCAGAAAAAACGCGATCCTATCAAATCTCGCCGCGTCGGCTACTCAATACTACCCATATCACACAACTTTCAGGTGTTAAACCTCGGTTCGAGAAAAAACGTGATATTGATAAGGACCTTTCGATCCGGAGGTTGATAGATCTGACGATGATCACACGCCAAGCTGCACATTGGATAAGTCAAGGTATGGCTTGTTGATTTACGTTGAAAATCGTTCATTTAATAAGATGATGTGTGGGGATCGTAGGCGCAATGTATTGAAAAATGTCGCATTGGTAATGTTAATTGGCTAATAATATAAGTCCGAAGGTTGGTGCATTGTATTAAGTTAGCCCTTAGGTAATTTTTGAAAGGGCTTTGAACGTTGGGCTATTACACTTAGCTCCAATATTCCGAAAAGGGAGAATGAAATAATAGTTTAGTGGTTAATGGAGGTATAATAGTCGGAGCACGTTATTAAAGGGAACAAGAAGCATAGTATATAAGGGTGCATCTAATAGTTGTTTATTGTATCCCATTATTCATGTATTACATATTTTATGAATGAAACGGGAACAAGAAAACTGTAAGGGTTTCCTAAGTGAATGAATAGACAGATAACAGTGAGACTAACTCTCCTTAGCACCAGTCCATCTATTTAGCTATCATTTATCAATGTTACCTCGAACCTTTGATGCGCCATAAGGTTGTAACATATTTCATCGAACCTTTTAACAAAGGTTTTGCACCATGGTCTTTTAGACCCACTTCCGAACCTTTAATATAAGAATTACATCGAACCTTAGACTTTAAGGTTTATGACATAGCTTTCGGACTTTGACATGAGGTTTATAAAACCCAAGTCCGACCTTACAATAAGTTTATAACATGAATTCCGAACATTATAATAATTTTTATGGAATATTACATCCTACGAACCTTTACAAAAAGGTTTATGGTTATGATTGTACTAGAACTTGACCCTTTAAAGGTTTTACACCAAAGTGACATCCACATAAGTTTTCTGCTAGGGACTTTAAGTCCATAAGTTTAGAAAACTTCGGAATATGACTTGATTTAACATTTCACCCTAGGAGTAGATATAGGTTTTTACAAAAGAGGACATTAGACATTTCTGACCTTTACAAAAACACTTAGAACAAGTTTTACTTACATAAGTCTTATAACAAACTCTGTTGTTTCTGTTGCAGGTCGATTTGATGATGTCTTTGATTGGTGCTTTGGACATTTACTGGAGTCGCATCTGAAGTCAATGTCGATCGATGTCGCACATCTAAACTTTACAAATTTAATGATCATCTTGATCAATTATTACATAATCGACAATTACAAAATTTCAAATAACCATCTTGGTTGTTTGAGTAATTTCGATACAACTTTAAAAATTCTAAAGTTGGATCACACCTCCCAACTAAAAGAACTTTTGGTTCTCCAAAAGTTTTATTTACAATGCTTTTGAAAAACGAATTCAATCTTAGAACCTAGTTAAAATATTACTAGATCTAGATATTACAAAATCATTTAAGCATATGGCATGAAGTCGACCCAATTCCATTTAGTACTTGTTTGATCTCC
Organism: Pinus albicaulis; assembly: GCA_034641835.2. Classification (NCBI taxonomy): domain Eukaryota; kingdom Viridiplantae; phylum Streptophyta; class Pinopsida; order Pinales; family Pinaceae; genus Pinus; species Pinus albicaulis. The sequence goes on along the minus strand of CM076578.1, from coordinate 1,521,834,059 downwards.
AACAGGTGACTTGGGTTCTTCTCGGGCTGCTGGTGTCGGTACTGTTTCTTTCAGAAGAATTGGACAATTGTCTTGAACATGCCCTGGAAATTTTTAACTTTGACAAGTTGACAGCTGGCGAGGGTTCTTGCTCATCTTGTACCTGCAAAGAACTAGCTTGCTCTGATATCACTTGATCTGAAAAAGACCCAAGTTACTTAGCTCTATTTCAGAGATTGACTGTAGGGGTGTTTACTAGATATGTCACCCTTAAGAAAAGGATGAGATCCAGAGGCTACCTGGCTCTCTACAGAATCTGTCTATAGAAATTTATAGCAATTAACACTCAGGTTATTAAAATGCGGAATTTTAACCAAGATCATTTCTAGTCCTTGTACAACATGTGATTGGAAATTTTACTGAACAGTTATTATGTGAATTAACTGTTTAGGCATGAAATAAAGAATGAACAATTTCACATCAATCACACAAATCATACCATAATACAAAGATGTTTGTGATGAAGTTCATCCCACCTGGACTACATCTCTGGGTCTGCCTCAGAATTTTGCGTCCGTTGTATTCTTTGAGCCGAGAGAAATATGCTACAAGGAATCATCAGCTTCACTACTGATGTTGCAGATATGGACCTTCCCTTGAACAAGCTAACTGATACAACTCCTTTCTTTCAACACATAAGAAAGGACATGGATTGATTTTCACACCAAAATAAAATAAGGACTGAAACTTTATGGACCTTCGACAGATTGGTGGCTGAAAGAGTTTCAGAATGTTGAAGTTGAACTCATCGATTATCAACATACTTCAATGTTTTCTTTATGCAAGTAGGACGCTTTGCTCCTTCAATAACCTGCAAAGAACAAACTCTCCATCAATTGCTTTATCTGTCTTCTGAAGAGGGCCTAATTTCTCCTGAAGTAGGAAAAACTCTCCTCTCTTGAGATTTCACTCTCAAAAACTTCTCTTCAAAAAGTTCTCACACTCTCCATTCTCTCATGAAGTGCTCACACACTCTTCATTACATTACAAAGAAAAGTGCTCTCTTACACTCTCATTTAAAAGTGCCTCCTACAATCCTATGAAGTGCTCTCTCCACTCTCTCATGAAGTGCTCCCTCTTTACAAAGGAAAATGCTTTCTTACTTCTCATTTAAAAGTGCCTCCTACACTCTTATGAAGTGCTCACACACTCTTAACTCATGAAAAGAAACATGCTTTCTTTTATACATAAGAAGCCCATAACTTCAATGCTTTACAATCTACCTCGAACCTCCTTTTGCTACTTTTAGCAATTCGTTGGAGAATAATTAATGATGAGGGATTCGAATCACCTCATTCATGAACCTTTGGATAAAGGTTCCATTACATAGGATTTTGTTGCATTAGTTTAGCGCTAGTTTAAATGCAAAAACACATAATTGGACTTTACAATATATCACATGGCTTACTAACCGAGCGGATAGCACAAACCGGCGGAAGATTTAACTTTTTTCATGTGAACAGGCGGAATCCCCTTTCGTTACAGTCTTCTTCCCGACGGTTTTCGCTTGACAACTGGCGGCTCTGACTCTGGCACCTGCATGTGAACAGTCCAACGGCTTTCTATCCGGTGGTTAAGGTCTTATCCCGACGATCTCGCTGGCAATTTTTGCTGCAGTATTCTGATGTGGCCCAACATCTGATCACATGAGTTATCTGCGACACGGTTCTGCAAACCTGCGTTGATTACCCTGACAGTCACACTTCCTGCACGGTTCCTGTCACATGGTTTATTCATCACAGTTCTAACGCAGTTTGATTCCAATGTCTAGCAACTCTGTGGAGTTAATCATAATGTTTTTCATAAAACATAACCCGAGCCTTTCGAACTTTATAATCATAGTTCGAAACTTTACAATGCAAACCTTTGACATAAGGTTTATGCACCATGAAATTTATTTAATACAACCTGACTTCCATCCAAACTCTCAAACCCATTACATAAAACCTTTAATAAGGTTTATCAATGTTACCTCAAACCTTTGATGTTCCATAAGGTTGTAACATATTTCATTGAACCTTTTAACGAAGGTTTTGCACCATGGTCTTTTAGACCCACTTCCAAACCTTTAATATAAGGATTACATCGAACCTTAGACTTTAAGGTTTATGACATAGCTTTCGGACTTTGACATAAGGTTTATAAAACCCAAGTCCGACCTTACAATAAGTTTATAACATGACTTCCGAACATTATAATAATGTTTATGGAATATTACATCCTCTGAACCTTTACAAAAAGGTGTATGGTTACTATTGTACTAGAACTTCACCCTTTAAAGGTTTTACACCATAGTGACATCCACATAAGTTTTGCGCTAGGGACTTTAAGTCCATAAGTTCATAAAACTTAGGAATAGGACTTAATTTAACATTTCTCCCTAGGAGTAGATTTAGCCTTTTACAAAAGCGAACATTAGAAGTTTCTGACCTTTACAAAAAGACTTAGAACAAGTTTTACTTACATAAGTCTTATAACAAACTTTGTTGTTTCTGTTGTAGGTCGATTTGATGATGTCTTTGATTGGCGCTTTGGACATTTGTTGGAGTTGCATCTGAAGTCGATGTCGATCGATGTCACACATCTGAACTTTACAAATTTAATGATCTTCTTGATCAATTATTACATAATCAAAAATTACAAAATTTCAAATAACCATCTTGGTTGTTTGAGTAATTTTGATACAACTTTAACAATTCTAAAGTTGGATCAATTTATTCACTGGGTGACTCCATGATTTAAAGAAACCAGATTTTGAGCATTCATGGAGACTCCACAACATGCTGACTAGAGTTCCTGCTGAAGAAGATGACAAGGTTTGTGGGAAACCTTCTATCTCATGAAGCTCTAACTGCATTCAGGAACCAGCTAATAAAATTTCAGCTTGATTAATATTTCCTAGAGGCTCTCTTTGGCATTTTGAAATCAAGGAAATGTAGCCCTGAAGCTAAAACATGTTTTCTGGAGATAGTTGTTGAAAGATATGAAACTATTATTGAACTTTTAATTCTTCAAATTCAGTCATACAATTTCTGAGATCCTAAAGAATTCTTGGAAAGTCTTCCTTTCCTTAGGCAAGAGGAAATTGTACTACCTCTTGACTTACATAGTGAGGATGATTTCGATTTCAAGTACCAAAATGAATATGTGGGTTCAATGTTTAATATTGAGGACACAAATACTCAACTAGTCATTGAATGCCTAGAAGCAAATATCATACATCATGCTTTTATTGATCCTATAGCAGAGTATATGGAGGTTCTTCTTAGCTCAAATTCTCAAACATGTATTCTTTATACGGGTTAGATACATCAATACTTTCCATTTCATATTATAACATTCGTTATGAGGACACATAATCAAGCTATACTTTTGATTTTGCTGACGAGCAATCAAGTTGTCCATTTGTTGATGCATCTAATTGAATGGCTTCATTGACATTTTTGTATTACCTGATTCAGAATAAGTTTCAAAATTATAGGGTAGGTAGCAGTGTGCAAATAAGCTCAGTGTTTTGAGCATGTTTTCAAGCATTCTTTCCAGATTTCCCTTCATTTTGTTTCATATTTCAGTGTGCACAAATTTATGATTTTAGTTCGATATTTTGAGTCACAGAGGTTTTATAAGAGAACATGTTGTAGATTTGGGATCAGCCCAATGGATCTGGCTACTAGTATATGGTGTTCCTAGCACTTCATAGGGAGAGTGCCATCCTTAGATGAAGCCACTATTAGGGTCCTATAATATATAGGATCTCAAGGGGATTGATTATTTCATATTAGATCTTTCATATTGTAAATAATATTCCATGACTATAAATTATTTCCAAAAAGGTTAAAACCTTAGGAAAAATATGCTTGCACGTCAAAATGTAGCATTAGGAGATAATTAAGTCTGTTTCAATTGAATTAATCACATAATTTAAATGTGATTAAATAATTTTTAATAAGGCTGGGTACTACAGGTTTTAATTTTGTCAAAAGGGACAAAACTAGAAAATAATGGCTTATACAAGCTTTTGGAGAACCATTATAAGTTAAAGTCGTTCAAAAGAATTACTTTAAAAACCTTTGAAAATCTACATTACCATGTTTTATTGGTGGACCCCCGTTGCTTTTCGCATCGGCCAAACCCCAAAATCCTTTCATTGTCGTCTCCTACAAACCTTTTGAAAGGAGATATGTGATAAAGTGGGACCCATTCACCTGCCACACTTCCTTTTCATTTTATTTTCCTTTGAAAACATTAAACCTTGTCTTTTCCACCTTTTTCCGCTATATCTTTCTACTTTACCTTTTCACTGCTATATCATTGTTTTACCTTCCGCTTTCACGATTTCCCCGATTGTGATTAAAGTGGGGCCATCCCTCCATGCCACCTATTCCCCCAACCATCCATCATATATCGCCAAAGATAAATTTTCACATTCAATTATACCTTAATGCTTACGATCGCCAATTTTTGATATATCACATCACACATTTTTTAACTTACCGTTTGAAGCGCCCACAATGTATTTTGTTTAACTTGTGATGTAGTTGGCCCCAGAGCAGCTCTGCCCTCTAATAAATTCATACTTCGCAGGATTTATTGTTTACCTCCTTCGCTTATAGCTAAACATTAAGATTTGTGATTGCGATGCGATCGGTCCCACCTTCCCTCCACATCACCTCTCACTTTGCATCGCATCACCAATTCCATTTATTATAAATTAAACTGTAAAACATGTGATGTGTGATTTTCTGCGGATGTGATGTGTCTTCAGAACTAAAATATAAACATTTTCAGGTCCGAGTATATGAGTTTTTACATCGTTTTGTTTAGAAAAAAGGTTAATCACGACAAAAAGGATTCGGGTGGAAAAAATACAAAAAGGTCTAGTCGGGCAGCAAAGGGCGTTCAACACTCCGTTCATACAATAGATTTTATTAGCACAACATTCAGTCTGCCAGCACATCAGTAATATGTGGTCCATGTTCTAACTGTCCCACTACATTAGCACCTGCTTTGCACAATGCATTCCACTGAAGCTATAATTTTGTAATAGTTAGAGTTTTAAGTTCAAGTCTGTTAGAAACTGTATTATTGTATTTTTTTGAATAAATAATTCAGTTTTGTAAGTATAAAAGGTCGATTGATTGAGATCAGAATCATTACTGTCTTTTGCAGTACTGTAATCTTTTCCCAAAGCATTGGAGCATTAATAATAATCAGACCATTCACAGGATTCTTGTGGCTTAAATAATGGTGATGTTTTTCTTATGTTATTGTGTTTAGTTGTTATATTTTATTGTAATCATCTAAATTATAATTGTAAAGAAGAAAGTGTGATGAATAGGATTTATTTTTGAGTACCTTATTATGGCTGCGTTTCAATCATAATGTTCTCTACTGAAGGCCAAACTAAATAATTCTTAATTTCTCTTTAGTTTTGTTGAATACTTTCATATACCTATCATAATCCATTTATAAATTCGAGATATCCAGTCAATATTCCTAGCATGCCCTCTGTTTACTCTGTGAAAAGTTGATGCAACCATCCCATTATATTTCGACTCCATTGCCCAATAGACATTAATCCATTAAATACAATAAATTTTCCAAAACCCCAGAAAAACCCAAAACCCAAGTACAATCATAACTAGCCTAAAGTGCCCTTATAAACAAAGTTTAATCTTATAGAGAGAGCCCTCTCTGAATCTAGGAAGGCTAGGTCCTGGATTGCAAATTTGGTTTGATGTTTCCTTTTTAGTTTTTATTCAACCTCGAAATTATAGAATGCTAACACATCAAAGGGCGGGAAATTAAAAAGCTAAAAGCTCAGCTTAAAAATATTCAGGGACATAAGTTAAAATTTGACAATAAATATGTAGTAGAGCTTCAAAAGAGCCACAAAATGATCGAGAGAATTGAACAGCTAGAAAATGAGTCTGTTATTTCTCAAACAGTTTCACATGCTAAGGAGAACATATGGGTAGAAACTAACGAAATTATCACTGAAATCTGGCCTTCTATTGATATAATTATTGAGGAGGAGGAACTAGTATAGAGATCAAAGGAGATCGTGGAAAAGGTAAAACATAGTTTGGGACAGATGCGAGTTGAAGCCAATACATTGATAAAGGTTCTAAATTCAAAAACTAAGGATGAGTTAGAGGAATTTGAGATTGCAGACATGACATAAACCATCCTTGAAGTTAAAAGAGTCATTAACAAAAAGAATATGATGTTTTAATTAGAAAAAAAATGCCATAACTTGGAAGCCAACATTCATAAATTTCACAGAAAATTCGAAAGGGGTTACTAGAGCTAAAAGTGATTAGAGATAAGTTAGTTAAATTGGAGGATTATCAATAAAAAATGTACACCATATCCAAGGATAAGCCAAAGTTTTCCACCATCAAAGGAACCATCACAGGAAAAGCCTTCATGGAGGGTTTGGAATTCGACCTGCTCATTAAACATGAAATAAAACATTTGATCCTAATTAAACCAAGTTTCCATAAATATACCAAGTTGGATGAAACTTATAGGAAGTTAGCTAAATTCTCCATCTGAGATAAGAATAGATGGGATAAGTTGTGTCGAATTCTAGAGTAAAAAGAATTTGTACATCTTTAGAAATAGAGCAACATTTTTTCAAGCCTAGTCATCACCAGTAATCCTCGAAGATAGTGCCAACTGCTTCAACAAACATATTTTTTATTTTTCTAAGTTTATACAACATTTTTTTTTATTGAATATCATTTAGACTAACTCACTTATTGGGTTTTTCTCATTTATTTTTATTTTTATTTATATAATTTTCTTTCATTGTTTCTTTTACAAATATATATTTTTATATCCTTTTTTCTTTTTCTATTTTTTTTACTGTATTTTTTTTTTTTTTTAAATATTATTTACAACATCTTTCTACACAAATCAACTTATAATTATCAATTTATCTTATAAAATATAGGACCCTAACATATTAAAAACCCCATAACAAATGGCATTTTAAAATTAATTTAATCTCGTTATATTATTTTAAAATTATTTAATTTTCATTATTATTTTTTAATTTAATTAATTTATATTTATTATAATTTAATCAATATAATCAAAATTTTTAATTTTAAAAAGAAATTGAATCATTGATATCTTTGAACACTATGTTTAATTGAACTATATTGATTTATTTTATTAGAATCACATTTCATAATGCAGTACAATGTAGTCATTCTTATTCACTTCAATGGAATTTAGATTTCACAATACATGTATAATATAATATAAATTTTAATATTATGAAATGAATTAAGTTTTAATATTTTAATATTAAATAGATTATAATATTTGGTATTATAAAATGAGAAGGTTTTAATATATTATATGTAATAGATTATAAAATTTAATATTATGAAATGAGTTAAGTTGTAATGTATTATTATTTAGTTTAATTAATAAAGTTTTATTGTAATTTTATATTTTTTAAATATTAAAAAATAAAAATGGTTATGTAAAATTTTAAATTTTGAAAGGTTGTCATAGTATAGTTTGAAAGGTTTTCATAGTATAGTTTGATGTTAGGTTTGCATCAAATACTATATAAATATGGTGGAATATGAAGGAGATCATTCTATAAAAATTTGCAACTATTTCAAAATTTATTTCTACTCACTTCAAAAGAGTGTCAACAATTGTATAACTAATGCATATGGTCCCACTATCCAAGAAAAAATAATGGTCTTTCTAAAAAATATCAAAGACTTGGATTCATAGTTGAAAACACAAATTTGGTTAATAGGAGGCAATTTCAATTTAATAAATCATTCTAGGGAGAAAAGGAGGAATAAGTAGGTTGGATGAGGAATCAAAACATTTCAAAGAATTAATTTAAGAGATAAAAATGGTAAATATAGAAACACTAAATGGAAACTACGCTCGGAACAACAAAAGAAGAGGAAATGGAACCACAAGTTCTGTCAAGCCACAAGTTAAACCATTGGCTAATAAGTTTATCATCAGAATGGAAAAGTGGCCCACTATACAAACCCTTCAAGTTTGGATCCTTTGGGTTAAGAAGTCCTTCATTGAAAGATAATGCTTCAAAATGGTGAAGTTAAGCCCAAATCATTAAAAAAATAATTATGCATAAATTTCAGTAACACCTAAAATATGTTAAAATCCATCTAAAGTCTTTGAACAAAGCAAAATTTATTCAAGAAAAATTTACCTCTTCCTTTAAAGAGAGAACTACGATTTCTACATTTTGAAGCAAGACACAAAGAGTACAAAGGCATATATTTGAATCCGGATGCAATGAGTACAAGGCTATGATTTCTACATTTTTAAGTAAGACACAAAGAGTACAAAGGCATATATTTGAATCCGAATGCAAAGAGTACAAGGAATATATTCAACACGTAGCTTGCTTTGCTATATTCTAGTCAATAATTGGGTCTACTCCATGGGATCATTCATTCAAATTTGTAATTCATTTGTAATTTCCTTTTACTTTATTTTATTTTAAATAAATTTTGGTACCTACAATATGGATCCATAAATTTTATTTTGAAGAAGATACACCTTTTTTTATTAGGTATGTGAGTTTGCAAATATGAGGGGTGGAGATATTCGAGTCTTGGTTAATAAATAGGTTGTGAATATTTTCAATTGATGGGCATAAATTTTAAGTGGAATAATAATAATAATATGAATCTCATGGTTTACATAGTACTTCATAACATAATGATCACCAATTGAGTTCCCCCTCAGTAATTTGAGCATTGCATATTCTTTTGTTGTTCCGAGCCTAGTTTCCTTTAGTGTTTTAATATTTACCAATTATAGATCTTCAATAAATCCTTTTAAATGTTGTGATTCCTCATCCAACCTACTTATTCCTCCTTTTTTTCCCTAGAAAGATTTTATTAAATTGAAATTGCCTCATATTAACCAAATTTATGCTTCCAACTATGAATACAAATATTTGATATTTTTTAGAAACACCATTATTTCTTCTTGTATAGTGAGACCATATACATTAGCTATACAATTGTTGATTCCATTTTGAAGTTAGTAGAGATATATTTTTAAGTAGTTGCAAAATATTATATAATGGTGTCCTTCATATTCCAGCATATTTACGTCGTAAGGCGTTCCCTTTTGAGAACAACTCCCCCAGCTGCCATTGTATATAAATATACACTATTGAATGGAATGTTAGACAATTGAATAATTTTAGGATGTCAGATTAAAATTTAAGAGTTTAAAGAAAACAAATAGTTAAGAAGCATAATAGGAACGTTCAAAAAGTAATAAAACAAATGCTTATTGTTGAAATTGCTGCAAAAAGTAATAAAAAAAAATGCTTCTTGTTGAAACCGCGATCAACGCTAATCCAGATACCCACCCTGATCCCATAAAAACTTACACTGATTTACTCCCAGCTCGATTAGCATAGAAGAATTGTTACAGAGCCGCGCCAGTGTAAGCTCATTAAAACGTTTGAAGAAGCTTCATGCGAAGAAGCAAAGAGAGAGTCTTTTCTTAAAAAAAAGGCCGAGATTTTAAAAAAACCAACATCGTGTTATTAACGCACTCTAAAAGTTCACTGATCTGCTATCGGTGTGAGGTTGTTGCAGAAGAGCGATATGTGGATGCAATCCCTCCTAGTGTAGTCTCTCAAAGTAGAGATAACCAATATTTGGAGGCATTACTTGAATCAGTTCTAGGTATTGTGATATTTTTTGTGAGATTTTTGTAAAAGTGTCACCTTTGTAAAAAAAAAAATTGAAGCAAGGTATTTGTTGAGGATTTGTAGACTCGTATGTTTGTGAAATCCAAGTAGCATCGTAATTTTTTATTTCATTTAGTTGCAATGTATACAATTTGTGTTACTTGTTGACTCGAACTAAGCCAACACTCAACAATGGTAAAAGCCAAGAGGCTAAAGTGACAACATGAGACGTTTGAGATCTTTTTAGATTTGGAAGTGAAGAGGAAAAAAGACATCTTTGCATTAAAATGGATAAAAGAATCAGTGGATGACAATGTTCTTCCCATAATTTGAAATGCCGAGACAACCAAGGAGGCTTGGGATACCCTTTAGAGGAGTTTTGGTACAAGGGGGAGCATTGAAGTTAAAGGTGACGGTAGATCTATAGTAGCAGATCAACAACAAAATGGAAAGTTTGTTGAATCCCATTGTGCTTAGCCACAAGTGGATGATGTTTATGAAGAAATTATAGAAGAAACAGAGAAGGAGCATGAAGATGCTCACGAACCCCACTGTGTAGAGCCAAAAGTGGACTAATATTTGGTGAATCCAGCAACACAACTTGCTGATGAAAATTTGATGAATCCAACAATAGAGTTTTCTGATGATGACTTGGTGATACCAACAACAGAGCTTGTTGATGATGATTTGATGAATCCAACAACGAAGCTTGTTGATGAAGATTTCGTAAATCCAGCAACACTATATGTTGATGACGACTTAGTGATTCCAATAATAGAGCTTGTTGATGATGATTTGGTGATTCCAGCAACAAAGCTTGTTGATCATGAATTGGTGATACCAACAACAGACCTTGCTGATGAAAATTTGATGAATCTAACAACGGACCTTACTGATGATGATATGGTGAATCCAACAACAAAACTTACTAATGAAAATTTGATGTTTCCAGCAACAAAACATGCTGATGATGATATGGTGAATCTAGCAACACAACTTGCTAGTGATGACTTGGTGATACTAGCAACACAGATTGTTGATGGTGATTTAGTGAATCCAACAACTGAGCTTGTTGATGAGAGTAAACATACTATGGTAAATCTAGTGATTAATATTGATGATGTAAACTTTGATAGAGAATTTTTGGCTAATGATGATTGGTTGCAAATGACACAACAAAAACATCATATAGACATGATGTTATTAAGTGATAAAATCCCACTTGAGTCAGTGGAAGAAAACTTATTTGCAGGAGTACAGATTAGTGAAGAAGAGACAAAGATGGATACAAAGATAAAGACAGAGACTGAAACAGAGATAGAGGCAAATGCTAAGAAGGAAGCCCACAAAGAGAAAATAGAGACAAAGGAAGAGGTAGAGAATGAAGTGCAACAAGAGAAAGCTCTCATTGTAGAGTAGAACAACTAGAACCAATTTCAATCTGCAAATAATTTTAATTCTAACATTGATTTCCAGTGTGAAGGTACACAGACTGATTATGAAGATGAGTTAAAGTTCCTTGAAACATAGCTTGCAACACCATGTATAGAGGAGGTCTACATAGAAGATGTAGATATGAATGTTGAAGACGACATGCATGATGAACACATCAATGAAATTTTCAGGTATTGGAGTTTTGAGGAGATAAAATATTATTCTCATCTTATGTTGCAACAGATTGATGATTAAAAGCACACTATAGAAGACAATATGTGGCAACAACCCACATAGAAGTCGTTTCCTGAAGAAGTACAGAACATGCTTAAACAACCTGGAACAATAGAAGACCCGCACCAACAAATGAAGAAACTGAGGTTTTAAGAATACAACAAGAAGAAAATGTTGAAACAATTTAGAGGCTATATAATTTGGAAGAAGAGAAGAAGAAAACTAAATTTAGTTGTAGTCAATTTTTTAAATTGTAAGCCTTGTTGAGCCAACAGGTATCTTAATTAAATTTTTATGTGGTTGTAATTAAGGGGGAGTGTTGGAGAATCTAATTCCAATCACTTGGTAGGTGTCGAAACCGTCCATCCAAGTGTCCGTGTTTAGTTTCACTTAGTCTGGTTTTTAGTTTATTTCACTGAAGTCATTTAATGTTGATGTCTCCAATGTATTATTATTTAACTCATTGGAAGAGAAATCCTCTGCTCCATTTTTTTTTAGTTTTCAATTCTTGTCAGAGCAGAGACATTAAAGTAAACTCAGTGGAATAAGCAGTGACCTTGAAAGTAGGTCAGGATTCTGGGTTATGAATATTTACCTTGTTTTAACCGTGAAAATTTGTTTATCATGATGGTCCGTAATTCTTATCACCATTTCTAATCGATTAATTTCTTAAATACACTACAAATGGAGCTTCCTTTTAAAGAAGTGTGAACTAATAAACCACATAGATAAGGAGCCATTGTGGGAGGAGTTATAGAAACTGCAATGTGCAAAATGATAAGATTGAAATCGCCTCGCTGCCCATTTATTGACAATGGAAACCAATTCTCTACTGATAAGGAGGTTTTTGAATCCAAAAAATTCTGCAATGGAATTGATACTCATCCCATAGCATTTCCTGTCCATTTTATAGTAAAAAGAAGATCAAGATCTCAGGGAAAAGATAAAATCTCCGATGGAGGAAGGAGGCAATTTGTTACATCTGTGTGCAGTAAGATTGCTTAAATAATTTAAAGCAGGTGAGTGCAATAAGATTGAAAATCTTGGTTAATAACTTCATTTATTTTTAAACATCAAGGACACAATAACTTATTCTTTGGATTAAAAAAAAATTACATATGCATTTTTGTACCAAATATTCTTGAATCCATGCATTAAAACGACTATGATTGACGTGCACCCTGTAGATTTTGTTGGAAAATGGAAATGAACAAAAAGAGGGATGCATTTCACCCTTACAACACAGAGAATGCAATATGCAGAAAATACAAAATTACAAACAGACAGAGAGTGAGAACATAGGAGAGGAAAACTTCAATTTTGTTTCATTCATCTCACTAAACAAATGAAATTGTATTCCTTTTAATAAAAAATGGTCGGAGCTTGAAACTTGAATGCAATTCAATGGAGAAACGGACGAGTAATAACCAAAACATCCTTCTACTCTGTTCTGTTGTTTATAGATGAAACAAAGTACAAAACAAAGAAAGTCGGACTTTAAATTTTATAGGTTTCGTCTTTGAAACCACATCTCATGCCTCCTCATTGCAAATCGTATTTCTACGATTTTAAATTTTAACTCGAGCATACGGGAAAACTTAAAATCTTGCGATTGTGATGTGTGATGGCACGACCATATCGCAACTTAAATCTTTTAACTTGCGGGTGCTATCCACTGAAATTTGCGATATGTGATTGTGATCGCATCACAACTTAAATATAATAACTTGCGAAGCACTAAAATTCTGATCTTGCAACGTGCGATTACGATCACATTGCAACATAAAAAAGATAATTTGCAGGCGCTTAAATCTAAGTCTTAAAATATGCGAAGCGAGAAATGCGGGCAACAAAAGGTAAATGATAAAAACTGCGAAGTGCGAACTGCGGGCGCCAAAAAGGTAAAAGGTAAATTGTGAAAAATGTGATATTTATGTTTTGCGATGTGCGATGACGATGCCACATCGCAAGATCACAAATTTTGGTTAGGGGCTTAAAAGGTAAATGTTATCTTGTGCGAAGTGTGATATGTAGGCAGTAAACAAAGGGGAGTGCGAAATGGCGAAAAGGTAAGGAAAAACGCAATACAAAGGTTTGCATGCGATTTGGTAATGTGGCAAGGTATGATGGGTCTCACCGAATCACATCTGTGGAAACTTAAGTTTTGGCAAAAGCTTAAGAGGTAAACCTTAAAACTTGCAGGCTGCGATGTGTGGGCAAAAGAGGTAGGTGAATACAGTAGATAAGAAATAAACGTAAAGTGTGGCTTGGGTACTTTGTTTCTTGATTTTGCATGAAGACGCCTATGGATTTGAAACCTGGGCTTTGTCCTTTCCTGAAAGAAAATTCAATTTAAGTGTGGCTCCTACCAGTCTTATTCATGGCGGTGGTTGGGAGTATTCCCAACACTCCCCCTTAATCACAACTGTTGCCATCAATCATTCCCAGACACTTTATGAGATAAACAAAACTTTTCTGTCCCAATGTCTTTGTGAGGATATCTGCAAACTATTCCTCTGACCTTTAATTCTGCAACACAATTTCACCATTGTTAACTAATTCCATTATGTAATGGTATTTGGCATCAATATGCCTTTTTCTCTTATGGAAAACAAAATTCTTTGACAATGCAATTGCTGAGCTGTTATCGCAAAAATTTGTGGTTCCTTTGTCTTTTTCATTACATAAATCCCCCAGCATCCTTCTCATCCAAACTGCTTGGCATGCTGCTACTGTTGCTGCTACATATCCAGCTTCTACTATTGATAATGAAACTATTGGTTGCTTCTTGAAAGCCCATGAAATGGCTCTCGATCCCAAACGAAAAACATACCCTGATGTGCTCTTTCTGTCATCAACACTTCTAGCCCAATCACTGTCAGTGTAACCAATCAGCTTAAAATCATCAGTTGCGGAGTATAGAACACCATACTCCTTTGTTCTATTTACATACCCCAATATTCTTTTGGCTGCTTGCCAATGTGTCTCCTTGGGTGTCTCCATGAATCTCGATATCAAACTTATTGCATACATTATATTAGGCCTGGTTGCAGTCAAATACATTAGACTACCAACCATGCTTTTGTACAATGTCAGATTGAAATTCTTGCTATAACCCTCCTTGCTTAACTTCAACCCCATGATAGTTGGACTTGATGATGGCTTTTCTTTCTGCATGTTGAACCTTTTTAAAATTTCTGCAACATACTTTGCTTGGGAGATAAAAAATCCCTTTTTGTTTTCTTTACTTCTATGCCCAAAAAATATCTTAATAAACCCAAGTTAGTCATTTCAAGCCAGGGAAAATTTTAGGTGTTAATATTCCCATGTGGGCTAATTTTCTACGTTTTTTCCAAAAAAATATTCACCAGTTTCCATTTTTCCTAAAAATGATTCGCCGAAATTTTATATCCTAAAATTATTTAACCTTAGAATTCGCAAAACTTTTATAGAGACTATATAAAAACATTAGAAAATTGAATATTTTTACAAAAATATTGGTAATAATTTATAATTTGCATGTTAGGAACTAGTAAGTCTTGCCAAGTTTTCGAAACTTTAAGATAGATTTGCATCCTTAAAATTTTCCCTGTTTCAAGCTCACTTTTCATGACTGCTTTGAAATCAGCAATGAGAGAAACATCACTGCCTGTAAAAATCAAATCATCTACATACAAAACAATAATAAGGATCTTACCGTCATTTTCTTTGATGTAGAGTGCGGGTTCACCATCACACTTGTCGAACCCATTGTCCATCAAGTAAGCATCAATCCTGTTGTACCATGCTCATGGTGCTTACTTCAGCCCATAAAGAGCTTTCCGCAGCTTACACACCTTGTGTTCTTGGCCTTCTATTTCATAGCCAGGAGGTTGTTCAACATACACCTCCTCTTTCAACACTCCATTCAAGAATGTTGACTTCACATCCATTTGATAAACTTTCAATTTGTGTTGTGCTGCTATAGATAACATTGTCTGCATTGTTTTCATCCTTGCAACTGGTGCAAAGGTTTCCTCATATTCTCTTCCTTGTTGTTTCTTGTAGCCTTTGATAACTAGCCTTGCTTTGTTCCTTTCTATCTTGCCTTCAATGTTACTTTTGGTCTTATAGACCCATTTTTCTCTGTTGACCACACTTTGTCAACGACCCCATGGCAGTACACCCCTATTTTTTCAAATGGGATTCATCATGTTCGACGTGTTCATGCCATTCAGATTTCATCATCAGTCGACAGTTTTATAAACAATGTAAACCCATTTTACATGTTTATGATGCAAATGATCTAAGTAAGACCATCATGTATGTAACAACCTAGGTAAGCCTAGTATTTTGGTGACGATTTCTATCCTAGGAGGTTTTTTGTCTCGTTGATTTGCTTGTGTTTTTCGACACAAGTGATCGGCAGAGTTTTCCCCTCCAGCCTCACTCCAAGCTAGGGTGGATTTTGTCATCAAGATGATAAGTGATTCCTATTGCTTTCTATAGAGTCTTTGTAAAAGTAGTTTGGGAATAATCGTAGCTAATTGGTTAGATTATTTTATTACAAGCTGCTTGGTCTACTAGATCATGTTTTGAGTCACAGAATTGGGTAGCTATTTAAGGGTCTATACGAATGGGTATTCCCCCTTTATGTGTCTAAATGTATTTATCTTATGTAAAGTAGGATGGGAAAAATAATTAAATCCTCTCTTAGTCAATTAATTAAATTTTCTGACCAAATTAATTAAAAATCCTAAGCCAAAAATTTAATTAATTTTAAGTCTTAGGTGAGTTAAAATTATTCAAAGGCAAAATTCGTGGGTCCTTAAAAAAAAAAATTTAAAGGTCCCAGGCCAAGGGAATATTGAAAATTTCAAGAAAATTAAACTTTCACTGTATGTTTTTCTAAAGTTTCAAATTTTGATACTGAATCAAAAATATTATTTTTGTTAATTAAAATGCACGAAATTAAGGATTCAGAATTTCCTAAAAAATTATACTCCCCACGTCCAGAGTATTAAAAATAAGCATTTAAACTCTGATGGCTTAGGATTATTTTGACAAGGATCAACTGAACTAGCCATTGGAGATTTTATCTTATAAATTAGAGGTCTTTGTCAGTCTTTCAATCATCCGATCTCTGAATTGTGCACTTGTCCTTGGAAGCTCTTGTGATTTTTTGATGAATAAATCATAAATACTTTGGGGTTACAAACTTCGGTGTTACTTTTCCATATCTATGTGGTGATGTTGTCTCTAAACTCAGCTACTTCTATTGGCTTTTGACGGTTGATGGCCTCTATGGATTAATCTGCATACAGGTATCTTTTACAGTTTTCTGGGTTGCTAAAATTGCATTTTAATTTAACGGAAAGGTTAGTTATCTGTTTTTTTTGAAAAGTCTCATGTTTATTTTTTAATCTCTATCAATCTAAAATTCAGATCTAGTGTGTAGAGCTCGTTTTTTTAAAGGTTTGAGCATTTGGGGAAGTCTTCAGCTAGACCAGTCGACTCTCAGATTTCATAAATCTGAAAAAACTCATTGTTTCCTAATTCCCAAGTTTGTCTTACGGATTTTTTTTTTACAGAGTCCTCTCGGGCTTGTGCCTCTCATAATTTATCATTTTATTAATTGTGCAAAAATGGTTTTAAATCTATCCATGAGGGCCTCTAATCTGTAAATTAGCACTGTAAATTTGCAAATATTTTCTATAGTGTAAGGGTTTATTTTTTGTGTATAGTTTTGGGTTTTTTCTTGTTCTGTGCAGGTTTACAGGGAGATTCTCAGAATTTTTTTTAGATCTAAGCCAGATCTAGGCCCTGGAGGGTAAGATTTGGCCTTAGGATCATTTCGGCTAGAAGATCTGAATGTTATTGTGCTGCAAAGAGAAAATCTCAGGTGCATCTAAATCAATATTTAAAAAAAAATCTGAGTTAAATTGGCAAAATTTTAATTGCTAGGTAAGAAGGAATTTCACGTGTACTGGTTCTACCTAAGCTAATCGCTTTTGTTGTCCCTCATCGCTTTCCATACGCTTTCCTTGTCTCAATTTCTCTCATCCTCGCTCCTGCTCCCCTTTGCTTCCACTTCCTCTGCATTTTTCCTTTTTTCTCTGCCATCGACCCATCTTCTCCTCTTTCCCTCATCCGTCTCTGCACCTTCACGCCGCTCCCATTTTTAATTCCGCGGCCACCATTTTCTCCTCTCATGCACTTCATTCCATTATTTTCTGCCCTGTGTAGATCATCCTCCCTTCCGCACTGCCTTCTCTCCTCAGCCGTCGAGTTCGTCCTCCCTTCAACCCTCGGTTTTCCTCTCCCTTTCCTCAACGCTGCTGTCGTCAACCACCTCCTACGGTTTCTCCTGTCCGTAAGCCTGGAATCTTTTCCGTCAACCTACCCAATGTAACCAAGTCCGATTTTTCATTTGAATTTTTATTTTGTTTCAGATTCTCGATTTCTTTTATTTAACTTAGGTTCCAAATTTTAGATTTAATTTTTCTTTTTTTAAGTTTTGGGCTTTATTTCTAAACGTAGATCTTTAGATTTTTATATTTTTAGATTTTTGTTTAAAGCCTTAGTTCTTAGTTTTTTTAGCTTTTTTTAGTTATTTTAGTTAGCGTTAAGGTTTCATTTTTTTTAAACTTTAGTTTTAATTCCTAGTTTTATTTTTATTTGTAGCTTTTATATTTTTAGATTTTATTTAAATTTGCTTTAATTTTAGTTTAGATTTTAGATTTTTTAGTTTTAGTTTCATTTTTTAGTTTAAATTTTAGATTTTTGAAATTTTAAAGATATAAAAAACAAAAAATTAAAAATAAAAATAAAAAAGGGCCCAGGGAGTTTTAAATTTTTAAACTCTAGAAAATTCTCAAAAATTTAAAAAGAAATTCATAGTCAAGGCAAGCTTTAATTTTCTATTTAAAGTTTGATTATAGATTTCTAAAGTGGAATTATCTAGAATATCACAAATTTGGGAATATTGGAAATATCTGGCATTTAACTTTGATGGGTCTCTCATGATAACATTTTTTGTTTCAAATTTAAATTGTTGGTGCTTAGATGTGGTTGGTGATCATTGAGCTATCTTTAATTGTGATTTTAAATTACTTGAAATGGGTAGTTAATTGTTTAAATCAACTTTGGGACTATTTCGAGTGATGATAAATTGCGTAACTTCATCGAACATTGTTAATGCGTAATTGTGAGGGTGTTTTATTGAATATCATTTTGGTAGATTGATTTTCATAGCAGCAGTTACATATCAATTACTTGATCTTAAATTTATAACCGGATATTTTGATTCCATAAGGCACTGGTTTTAAAGTTTCAGGTCCAATTGGATCTGTAAAATCTCGTAAATCTTAACAAGTATTTGGTTACCTAGCTATGTCTCCTGAATTGGTTGGTCTTCAACCAGTTCCCCTCCTTCATTTTTGTTAGGGTCTACCTCCCTTAGCTTGCAAGGAGACAACTTAGATAGAGAGATTGGGGATCAGGGTGACAGTCCCCGATATAAGCCGTTGTCATGCTGCCTAGGCATTCTGTGCAACAACATTTTTTGGCGCCATTGTTGGGGACCAATTTATTGAACTTTGGCTTTACAACATTCATCTTTCATCTCACATATTTGAGTTAGCTTCTTGTCCCAGTGGCGACTCCATTGGCTTCATGTTCCACAAGAATTTGTACTAGAAGACATCCAAGTAGCTTGATTAATCCTACTCCAAATCCTGAAAAGGTTCTTAGAGTCAGATTACACAAGCTCCTTCTCGTACACTTCTTGATAATCTCGGCTAGGAAGCTCTCTCTGATATCCATTCTCTTTTTTGTGATCCGCCTCAGCACGATATCATGGATTTATATGCCCCGTGTAATTTTTCTAATATTCAGTGTTATCCCCATGATTTCCCTAAAACTAGAATGGATAAGTTACCTTCTTTGCAAGGAAATAATGCAGTTAGTGTTAAATCTCATTTGTTTGCTTTTGCTAATTGGTGGAATAAATTTGCGATTACAAATAATAATTTCGATGATGTAAATATGAGGCTCTTTATTCTTACTTTTGAGCAAGATGCTATGGAATGGTTTACTAAAAAACCTGATAATTCATTCAATACCTTTGAATCAATGGTAGTTGCCTTTAAGGATAAGTTTGGTGATAAAAGGGAAGATAGGCATTTGGTGAAAGAGATCAGTACCATAAAAAAGAAAGAGAATGAAACGATTGAAGAATTTAATAGGAGATTTAATGGTATCCTTAGAGAAGTATCTCAAACTCATAAGCCTCTTGATGGATCTGTTTTGAATTTTTACATTGATACTTTGAATTCTAATACTTCATATGAGCTAAGGCATGCTAAAACTGTCAATTGTAAGGCTTTCCAATCTTTAGCTGAAGAGCTTGAAAAGGATAAAAGGGCATCAGGGAAATCTGAAATTCCTGGTTTTGATAGGGCTTCGACTAAATTGAAAGGGCATAAAGGTAAATAGCCTCTAGAAGATGATTACGACCCCATGAAAAAGTTAATGCAAAAACTTGAAAGCATGGAGCTTAACCAAGCAAAGTTAATCTCTGACCATGCTAAGGAAATAAGCACTTTACAATCTAAGTTGGTCCAAATGGAAAGGGCTCAAGTGCAAAATTCCCAACCTAGGAATCATAATAATAATACTTGGCAGAAAAAAGGTCATCCAAGTGAGCAGAGACCTCCTAATCCGCTTGAATGTACTAATATGGTTGATGAAGCTCCACCTTATTATAGAGCTTGTGATGCTCCTCATAAGGAGGTTACTTGTCCCACTGTTAAAAGAATCATGAATAGTGGAATGTTTGGGGCAAGTAATCAGATAAATGTTGTTGGTAAATATTTTTCTTTGTCTATGGAAGATTGGATGGAAGTTAAGGAAAATAGTCAAGATGTTAGGCCTTTTACATCTTCGCATAGTATCAATAATTTTGATCATGAGAGAGATTTGATGATTTAATTATTTGGCAAAAAACCCTCTCCTGATCAAGTTTTGGAAATGTCTAAGGAAAAAGGATTAACTTATCAAAGAAGGGATAAAGATCAAGGTAATAATCTAACTCCCCCTCGAATTTTTAATCCTAGTCCTAGTTTGAATATTGATTTGGGTGCATGGTTGAATAATGCTAAGATCTTGGTGCCTGTCACTGAGATGTTAAAGCTTCCCACTCAGAGGGCTAAGTTTTTAGATGTTCTAAGAGTTTCACATGTCAATGTTGCTCAATGCAAGACTCTTGAAGTTTCTTATCAATATGCCCTTATATATTTGCAAGAAACGGAGTCGGATAACAAGGAGCATCAACCATTTTTTGTTACTTTGATGGTCAATGGTTATAAATTGAATAATTTCATGCTAGATTCTAGTGCTTCAGCTTATGTCATGACTAAGAGGGTCATTGAACAACTTAATTTAAGATTTTCTAGACCATACTACAACATATGTGCCATGGATTCTAAGAAAATTTAAGTTCATAGGTTAATCAAGGATTTGCAAGTTCATTTATCAGTTTACCCTGACATAATGATTGTTATGGCCATAGTTGTAGTTGATGTTCTGGATGCCTGGGGTATGTTGTTATCTATAAAGTGGGCCTCTGATCTAGGAGGAAGTATTCAGATGAACTGGTCTTATGCTATGATTCCTTCCCCTAGAGGTGAAGGGTTTGTGAAGCTTAATAAAGAACCTGATAGAAGATTCCATCTGGAAGATCCTAAAAGACCTCATAAAGAAATAATTAAGGAACAACCTGACATGGGGAATTATGTTATTATGTCTAATTTCATAGTTCCCTTAGATGAAAATGTTGATGAGAAGTTTGAGAACCTAAAGGATGAGGTTTGGTACATGCATTTTGATGGTGCACCATCTAGGTATGGTAAGGGTGATGGAATTGTTTTGAAGTCTCCCCTTGGTCATATTTTTAAGTTTTCCTATAGACTTGAGTTCGATGCAACCAACAATGTGGCTGAATATGAAGCCTTGTTGTTGGGTTTTGAGTTGGAAAAAGCTTTAAGAATTAAGTTACTTAGTATTGAGGGGGACTCTAATTTGGTTATCATGCAAGTTAATAATAAATTTACATGTAAAAATCAAAGGTTAAGGAATTATCAAAATGTTGTGTGGGATGTTATGGAACACTTTGATGCCATCAACCTTCAAGCTATTCCAAGAGAAAAGAATAGCTTGGCGGATGAGCTTGTTCTGGTTGCTTCTACTTTACAATTATCTGATGAATTAATTAAGGATAAGATAAAAATGGAAATTATTTTCAGACCTTCAGTCCCGAATAACTTAGAGCATTAGCAAGATTTTAATGATGAAAAGAAGGTCATTCATTTTCTTAATAATTTGGATGAGTTGAAAGTTTTTGGATAAGCTCTAAGGAGGATGGATTTGATGATCATAATGATATTATAAATCCTACTCCTGGGAATATTATTGCTTTAGAGCAGCACTTTGATCGGCATGATTCCACAAAAATGAAAGAGGAAAATAAAATGGATCGTGGTGAATTCATTGAAGTAAATATTGGTGCCTCTGAGGACCCTAAGATTGTCAAAATTGGTAAAGGTACTAATGAATAAGAAAGGAAAAAGTTGACAAGTTTACTTCATGAACATAGGGATGTTTTAGCATTTTCATATGATGAGTTAAAAGGATATAGGTAAGATGTCATGCAACACATTATCCCTTTAAAAGATGAGAATGCTAAATTGTTTCATCAAAAGCTTAGGCAAATAAATCCTAAGTTAGCCCCTTTGGTTCAAAAAGAGCTTTCAAAAATGCTCGCAGCTGGAATCATTGCTCAAACTAGACATTCAACATGGTGTTCCAACCTGGTGATTGTTAGGAAGAAGAATGATACCATTAGACTTTGTGTCAATTTTAGAAACCTTATTCTAGCATGTAAAAAGGATAATTACCCTTTGCCCAACATGGAGACTATGTTGCAAAGAGTAACAAGTTCAGGAATGATGTCATTTCTAGATGGTTTTTTTGGATACGATCAAATTTGGGTTAAAAAAGAAGATCGTCACAAAACTACATTCACCACACCATGGGGTACTTTTGAATAGATTAGAATGCCTTTTGGGTTGACTAATGTTGGGGCTACTTTTCAAAGGGCTATGGATTATGCTTTTATAGGTTTGATTGGAAAAATTATTGAAATTTATCAGGATGATCTTACTGTTTTTTCTAAAGATGGTATTAGTCACATAGGTCATCTTAAGAAAGTCTTTGATAGGTGTAGTGAATTTGGGATTTCGTATAATCTAGATAAGTCTATTTTTGGAGTAACTGAAGGTAAATTACTTGGTCAAGTCATCTCCAAAGATGGGATCAAGATTGATCCTGAAAGAGTTGAGGCAATCCAAAAGATTCCTCTAATTCATAATCTTAAATCCCTTTAGTCTTTTCTAGGAAAAATTAATTTTCTTAGAAGATTTATTCCAAATTACACACAAATATATAATCCTATTCAAAGTCTTCTGAAAAAAGATGTAAATTTTTTGTGGAAAGAAGATGGTAAAAAGGCTTTTCAAGGGATTAAGGGTGCTATTGCCAAAGCTCCTATTTTAGCGAGTCCCAGTTATTCAAAGGATTTTATGATTTTCTCTTTCTCTTCTAAAGATACTATTGCTGGTATCTTATTACAGAAGAATAAGGAAGGTGTTGGACCCTTAGTTAAACTGAGAGGGGGGGTGAATTAGTTTAACACAGTCATGGACTTTTAAAACTTTTCATTAAGCTTATTTACAACTTAATTTCATGATCAACTTTATATGTGAACAATCTTAATATGTGAGCAACAAGTATTAAGATAATGTAACAACAAACTTATTATGAGAGCGACAACTATTAAGCAGATTGAACAGACCATATCAACACATAATCATCACACACACAGAGCAAATATAAGTGGAAACCCATAAAGGGAGAAAACCACATCTTATTATTGTTGTGATGGAAAGGAAAGTTCCAACTCCCTCTCACCACTGATTTTATATAGGCACCGACCTAAAGGAGGCTCCAACCTCAATTATGCAAGCTACAACTTGCAAGGAAGCTCCAACTCCCATCAATTTTCTGCAAGCACCAACCTATGGGAGGCTCCAACCTCAGTCAGCTACAACTAACATCTATCAAGCTACAACTTGATAGGGAGGCTCCAAATTACTCACTCTATTAAAAGAAAACACTTGCTGATTTACCTTGGATATCAGCTCTATTCTGTACCTTATTTATTGCTGTCCTCTAGTCTTCATATCTGTCTTATGTCATCTCAGACTTTTCACAACATCTCCACCTTCTTCTTATTTTCTCTGCTTCAATTATGCATTCTCTAACCTCTCAATATGCATATCAATGTGATATTATTTATATAAATTTCCTTATGACTGTTAGCATTCCTCAGGGAATTTGAAATGGACAGCCATGCCTCTTTTCCTTCTGCCTTCTCATTTCTTTTACCAACTCATTCAGAAAAATATAACAATATGTATTAATTTCAAATTTACAGTGGGATTTTTGTTTTCCTCCAGAGACTTGCCTTTGCATCACAAACAATATAAAACAATTAAAACATTTACATTTTCAGTTACAATAATGATTTCAGTTCAATCCATTCAGCTTTTGGCTCTCTGTGAGTTTTCCTTTTCTGTTGCTGTAGTGTAGTTGTTCTGCATATTCTCCTGCGTTTTCATGCCTGAAAAAATGCCATGTGTCTTTATTATTTTCTGCGTACTCTCCACTTCAATTGTGTTTCTATTGTATATATACCTGTTTCACAAGTTTAACTCCCCAATAATTCTCAACCTCTCATTGTGTAAAAAAAATTCTTCTTATCATCTGCTGGCAGCTTAAATAAATGCGGAGGCTTCTTATAATCAAGGTTATAGAACCATAAAGCATAGAATACGCTTTTCTAATAAACCCAAAGAGCGTTTTATTTCACTTCGGAATAATAGTGTAACTCACTGATACATATACAACTCAACATACAAACAGCTGGACCCCATAACATATCATTTTTCCTTTTGTAATGCTCATTCAAAAATCAAACATAATGTATATATCAAACGGGACTTTTGGGCCCACTACTCTATTCATGCTTCATAAAAACCAGACTTCAATATATACAAAGAGGGGCCCACACTCACTTACCATAGACCTTTAATTAAAACAATCCTGGGCATTTTTCCCTCTGTGCATATAGAGATGCACCTCCAATTTTGCTATGATTAGAGATTACACAATGGAAATTTACTTTTCCTTTCGTGGTAAAAATCCATATGGTAAGGCCCATCTCGTATCCCAAGTGATCTTTAACTTTAATATATGACTATGCAACCACATATGTATATCGGGCCCACACTTTATTCACATTTACTTT
The DNA here is from genome assembly GCA_034641835.2 of Pinus albicaulis. Classification (NCBI taxonomy): domain Eukaryota; kingdom Viridiplantae; phylum Streptophyta; class Pinopsida; order Pinales; family Pinaceae; genus Pinus; species Pinus albicaulis. The sequence goes on along the minus strand of CM076578.1, from coordinate 1,521,809,226 downwards.
GACAAGCCATTCTATTAAGCACCCCGTCAAACACATAACAATATTCAAGCTTTGGTTAAAACACAACACCGGTGGGAAATAACCTTCGGGCCCACAATATTAATTGATTAAAAAGCAAATTTCAACACAATAAACACTGGCCATACCTTCGCTAACCACCACGCCCATCCAACGGCTGTAGATTCATCGCGCTACCAAAATTCAATCCAACGGCAATCGTGTGATTAACCTGCTCGCCTCTTAACTTCTCCAAATCGCACGATGTAGGTAGGTCCAAACGTTAGCCTACCCTTCTCATCTGACAGTGAATAATTAATCGCACTCCATCCCTAGATCTGACGGTAATCACGCAATATCGTGCAAGTTAGATGCACGGACCTTAACTTCTCAAAAGTGCATGATATAAATGGTTTTCGTAAACCACTTATGGCCACATGTCAATTAAAGACATATATCGTGTTTGAAATGTGAAATCCACTTACCACTTTAAACATTACACCATCACACTGGTTTTTGAACCTCTGGTTTTACTGTTCACTCAAGGTTCCATTATCGGCTCAAGGTTCCACTCAGCTTTATTTCTTCAGCGCTTTTATATATATGAACTTTGCCTTTTTATATGTTAACCTTTGTTTTATCAATGTTTCAACGTTTTATTATAAACACATTCCATTTTTCTCACAGCACTTCCACATGTTAACCCACACTGTTCTATCCCAATTTACAATGTGCATTCAAGGTTCGAATCTGGGATTCTACGAAACCCTCACTCTGTCTATATATGGAAGTTGCCACAGGATAAGGCATAACAAGTGGTGGAACTATGTAAGGTGTTAATAGCCTTTCAACTTCGTGATGTATCCCTCAATACTCCCCTAAAACAGCTTGTGCTTCTTCCTCTAACCACTGTATGGTCCAATTCTTTCTCTGTGAGCTCTTCTCTATTGGAAGTTCTTTCAAATCTATAATGGAGTCACGATACACATACACACCCTCTGGACCTTTGTATTCTCTGTCTATTTTGCTGCCCTGTCTCTGTATTCTTTGTACATTCTGCTGCCCTATCACTATATTCTCTGTATATTCTGCTACCCTGTCACTGTATTCTCTATACATTCTACTACCCTGTCACTGTATTCTCTCAAATGGCCCTGACAAATGGCCCTGTCACTGTATTCTCTATATATTCTGTTGTCCTTTCAAATGGCCCTGTCTCTGCTGAGCTATTTCCAATGGTCTTCTTTTGCTATCTCCTTTGCTTCTATGCTGCTTTCTTTGCCATCTCCTTTGCTTCTATGCTGATTTTTTTTGCCATCTCCTTTTCTTCTATGTTGCTTTCTTTGCCATCTCCTTTGCTTCTATGTTGCTTTCTTTGCCATCTCCTTTGCTTCTATGCTACTTTCTTTGCCATCTCCTTTGCCATCAATGACAACATTTCCAACAGTCTCCCCCTTTGGCATTGATGGCAATACACTTCCTCTACTTGCCTTTTAGAAGACCCTTTTCTTCTGTTGCTTGCTTTTCCTCCCCCTTTGACATCAATGGAAAATGGTTGCACATTTCCTAGTGTGCTTTCCAAATCTTGTCCATAATATTATGATCTTGAGGACCTATTCCATGTTTTGTTTACTTGCTCTGATTCTTTTCTGGTCTCCCCCTGGAATGATGTTTTCTTTTCTGATCTCCCCCTGGAATGATGCTTTCTTTTCATGTCAGAGAGTAGCATCTGCAGACACTACCCCTAGTTTGTCTCTCAGATATTCAAATGGCTCTCTAGCAAGAGGTTTTGTGAATATGTCTACTGTTTTTTCTTTTGTTGGCACATATTCCAACTTCACTACCTTCTATGCTACTTGTTCTTTGGGGAAATGGTACTTGATTGGGCTGTGTTTAGTTTTTGAATGAAGTACATGATTTTTTGATATACTTATTGCACTTGTATTATCACATTTAATAGAGATAGGTTCATCAATGCTTACCTTCATGCCCTGGAGGGTTTGTTTCATCCACTGACTTGTGTGCAACATGCTGCTGCTGCTATGTATTCTTCTTCTGCTGTAGATAGAGAGATAGATGTTTGTTTCTTGCTTAGCCATGCCACCGGACTTTTTCCCAAATAGAATGCACCTCCACTTGTGCTTTTCCTGTCATCCACACAACTGGCCCAATATGCATCTGTATATGATGTCAAAGTGAAGCTCTTGCCTTTTGGATACCATAGCCCATATTGTACAGTTCCTTGTAGATATCTGAATATTCTTTGACTTCTTGAAAGTGATTTTGTTTTGGTGCTGCTTGATATCTAGCCACAAGTCCTACTGCCAACATAATTTCTGGTCTAGAAGCTGTCAGGTATAGCAGACTTCCTATCATGGATTTGTAATTTCTTTGATCTATATCTGCAGATCCATCATCAGCACATAGCTTGCATCCAGTGATCATGGGAGTTGAACAGTTTGCAGTCTTCCATTTTGAACCTTTTAAACATATCTCTTAAGTATTTTATTGTGAGATGAATGTACCTGTGTTCTTTTGCTGAATTTGAAGTCCTAAGTAGAAGGTGAGCTCTCCAATCATAGACATCTCAAACTCTGATTTCATCTCTTCAGCAAATACTTTTGCTAACTCATCTTTTCTTCTTCCAAACATGATGTCATCTACATACACTAATACAATCAGGAGTTCATTTTCATTGGCCTTTATGTACAAATTGATATCTACTCCTCCTCTCTTAAAGCCTTGCTTTCGCAAGTACTTGTCCAGTCTTGAATAACATGCACGAGGAGCTTGTTTTAGCCCATATAGGGCTTTCTTTAATCTGCACACATAGTCTTCTTTATCTGTTAATGAGAATCCTTCAGGTTGCTCCATGTAGACTTTTTCTTCTAGGTCTCCATTCAGGAAGGCAGATTTCACATCCATTTGATATACCTTGAAGTCATGGTAGCATGCAAAGGCCAAAAACATTTTGATAGCTTCCATTCTAGCTACAGGGGAAAATTTTTCATCATAATCAAGACCTTCAATTTGTGAATATCCCTTGCATACAAGTCTGGCTTTATTTCTGATTACCTGTCCTTGTTCATTCATCTTATTCTTGAATACCCATTTTGAGCATATGACATGTTTCTCAGTGGGTCTTGGAACTAATTCCCAGGTATTGTTCTTCTCAATTTGGTCCAATTCTTCATTCATAGCATTCACCCAATATTTATCCTTGTTGGCTTCTTCAAACTTCTTTGGCTCTATTTGTGATAACATAGCTAGGTATACCTCTTCTGTATGTTCAGTTAGTTGTATTCATGTTTGGACTCCTACACTCTTGTCCCCAATGATTTGATCTTCTGGATGGTTCTTTTGAGTGTATCTTGAGGGGAATTTTGAGTTCAGCTCAGTATCTTCCGTTTTCTTGCTTATTTCATCATCATCTTGGTTCTCTTCTTCACGATCTTCTGGAGGATTGCTACAACCTATACTTCTTGTTTTGTTTGGTAGTTCTTCATCAAATCTTACATCAATGTTTTCCACAACTTTGCGAAGTGTTTTGTTGTAGCACCTGTAACCTTTACTCTTGGATGCATATCCTAAAAATATTCCTTCATCTGCTCTTGCATCAAAATTTCCTAGATTTTAATCATTATTTTTTATGAAACACTTGCTTCCAAAGAGTCTAAAGTGCTTGATTGATGCTGGTTTACCATGCCATAGTTCATAAGGAGTCTTGTCACTGTTTGGTCTTAAATGAGCTTTGTTTAGAATATGCATAGATGTGTGTACTGCTTCTGCCCAGAAGGTTTGGGGAATGTTATTTTCTTGCATCATAGCTCTTGAAATCTGTTGTATAGACCTGTTTTGTCTCTCTACCACTACATTCTGTTGAGGTGTACCTGCAATTGTAAACTGTTTTTTTATCCCATGCTCATTGCATAGGTCTGCAAAATCATAGTCTGTGAATTCACCTCCTCTGTCTGATCTGATGCACTTTAGCTTGCATCTTGTTTGATTTTCTTCCAATGCCTTGAATATCTTGAATTTCTCAAGTGCTTCAGATTTATATTTGAGAAATGCAACCCATGTCATTCTGGAAAAGTCATCTATTATCAGCATGAAATAGGATTCTCCTCTTGGTGTTTTAGTTCTTGAAGGTCCACACAGGTCCATGTGTACAAGCTGAAGTGGCCTAATTGTTGATAGCTCTTCTTTGGTATTAAAGGATGTGCGGATCTGTTTGCCCAATTGGAAATATTTACATATGGTATTTGAAGGCTTCTTTATTGCTGGCATATCTCTGACTGCCTTCTTCTTGTTCAGACTGATGATATGGTCGAAGTTAAGGTGTCCCAATCTTCTATGCCATAACCATGACTCCTCAAGTTTGCTAAGATGGCATGCTCCATTCTCTTCTTTCACTACATAGACATTACTTTCTTTTTGAACACCTTTGATCAAGGTCTTTCCTATGGTGCTTGATCTTACTTCACAGTCTTGAGCTCTAAACAGAACATCACAACCTTTATCACACATTTGACTGACACCCAGCAGATTTGCTTTCAGCCCATCCACAAATAGTACATCTTGGGCCATTCCTCTGCCATTATCCAGACTGACTGCGCTTTTTCCTTTGATTTTCCCCGATTTATCATTGCCAAAAGTAACATTTCCAGATTTCTTATCATCAAAGGTTATAAACTTGCTTCTATCTCCAGTCATATGCTTTGAGAATCCACTGTCTAAATACCATTGGCTTTTCAGATCTTGAGCTATTAGAGCCAGGTCTCATTTATTGACCTTATTTTTCCACTGCAAGCATCCTTTTGTTTGGTACCTTTTCTGAGATGATAGACCACATTCCCTAAGAGGACATTTTGAAGACATATGTCCACTTTTATTGCATACACAGCATTTGATCATATATTTAGTAGAATTATGAGTACGAGTAGACTCTCCATGATTCATAAACCTCCTTGAGGTTTTGAACATCAGTCTTTGACCATATTTTCTGCATTCTATGATTTTATGGCCAAATTCCTTACAGTAAAAACAGTATCCATAAAAACAATTTGCATACCTGATGAAAGGTTGTCTTCTCCATTTGTTTGCTTGAGATAATCTTTTCACTGTTTGCATCCTTTGCTGGTTTGAATTAATTTTCCTTGTATGACAGTATGCAGCAATATGTCCCAGCTTGTGGCAGGCATAACAGGTGGCATTTTTCATAGGAGGGAAGAATCTCCTTTGATGACTTCAAAATTTGACATACTCAGGAGTATATGAGCCTTTTTTTGTTGGCTGTTTATTTATTTCATTCTTTGTCATTAGAGGTTCCTTCTGGTTTCTATCTACTTCATTGCATGTTTCTTCTTCTGTAGGAATCATCTGAACTTCTTTATCATCCTTACCTACTTTTACAAAAATGATATTTTTGTTTTCCTTTTATTTGCCTTTACTTGATTCTCCTTCATAGCCTATCCTAGTTTTTATCAGAGGAGATCTTTGAGCATCTAGAATTTCATTCAACTTACCAGAGCTTGTCATTTGAGAAGTATTTATTGACACTTTCCTTTGGGCGTTTTCTAATTTCTTCCTTAAGCATACTACTACTTCCCATTTCTCTTGTTCCTGAATTTTATCCTTAATTTGCTTAAGTAAAATGTCTTCTACCTTCTTGGCTTATTTAAGCTCTACTTTCAACTGAATGAGGACTTCTAAATTTTGTTCTTCTCTTACATATTTGAGGAGAATGTCTTTCTGTTTTCTACACTTCAGTTTGAGTCTGTTAATTTCCTCCAGAGCACTTCCTAGACCCCCCTCAAGATCAACTTCACCTTCTTCTTCATCTTTTAGAAGGAATCCTTCAAGCTCTTCTATAGCTATCAATAGAAATTCAGAGGTTCCTTCTTCACTTGATAGTTCATCTGAGTCTTCAGATGCACTGCTGTCTTGTTAAGCATAGAAAGACTTTCTATTGAATCTCTTCCCTTTCTTAGATATGGTTTTCTCTGATTCTTGACTCTGATTCTTTGTTTTCTTATGAGGACACTTAGCAGCATAGTGTCCAAATCTTCCACAGTTAAAGCATTTAAATGGAGGTTTACCTTTATATTTACCTGTGCATCTATCCAATTTCTTAAAAAATTTGGCCTCTTCTTCATCAGAGCAAGAGCATATCTCTTCCTTTTCTTATTTCTTCTTCTCTGTCTTAAAGGATGCCTCCCTTACATTTTACTTCCTCTGTGGCAGTCTCATCTCATAGGCTGTTAGGTTTCCAAGTAGTTGGTTCATGGTCAATGTTTCCCAATCAATTGTTTCTTCTATGGCAAAAACCTTGGGGTTAAAGCTAGATGGTAAAGATCTTAGAATCTTTTGAACAATTACACATTCTTGTATGGTTTCCCCAAGAGCTTTCATATTATTAACAATTTCTGCAACCCTTAAGAATAAGCTCGAAATTTCTTCATCATCATTCATTTTTAAATTTTCAAACTGAGCTCTATATACTTGAAGTTTGACTGTCTTCACCTTTTTTTTTCCTTCATGAATGTTTTCTAGAGTATCCCACATATCTTTTGCAGTCTTGCTATGCATTACTTTGATAAATTCTGCCTCACACAGTCCATTTAAGATTGCATTCATGGCCTTTGCATTAGATACAAAATCTTGTTTTTCTTCTTTCTCTGAGTCAGTTGACTTTGGGGCATATCCAAATTCCATAGAAGCCCAAACTTATATTCCTAGAGACATTATGTATGCTCTCATTCTGATTTTCCAGAAGGCATAATTTGCACCGGTGAAAAAAGGGGCTTTGTTAGTTGAGCATCCTTCTTGACTAGCCATCCTGGGGAGCTAGGATCTCCTTTCGGTTGTTAAACTGATACAAAAGGAACCTAGCTCTGATACCAATTGTTGGACCCTTAGTTAAACTGAGAGGGGGGGGTGAATCAGTTTAACATAGTCATGGACTTTTAAAACTTTTCATTAAGCTTATTTACATCTTAATTTCATGATCAACTTTATATGTGAACAATCTTAATATGTGAGCAGCAAGTATTAAGATAATGTAACAGAAAAATTATTATGAGAGTAGCAAGTATTAAGCAGATTGAACAGACCATATCAACACATAAGCATCACATATAGAGACATCAAATATAAGTGGAAACCCATAAAGGGAGAAAACCACATCTTATTATTGTTGTGATGCAAAGGCAAGTTTCAACTCCCTCTCACCACTGATTTTCTGTAGGCACCAACCTACAGGAGGCTCCAACCTCAATTCTGCAAGCTACAACTTGCAAGGAAGCTCCAACTCCCATCAATTTTTTGCGGGCACCAACCTACAGGAGGCTCCAACCTTAGTCAGCTACAACTGACATCTATCAAGCTACAAATTGATAGGGAAGCTCCAACTTCCTCACTCTATTAAAAGAAAACACTTGCTGATTTACCTTGGATATCAGCTCTATTATGTACCTTCTTTATTGCTATCCTCCAGTCTTCATATCTGTCTTATGTCATCTGAGACTTTTCACAGCATCTCCACCTTCTTCTTATTTTCTCTGCTTCAATTCTGCATTCTCTAACCTCTCAATATGCATATCAATGTGATATTATTTATAGAAATTTCCTTATGACTGTTAGCATTCCTTAGGGAATTTGAAATGGACAACCATGCCTCTTTTACCAGCTCATTCAGAAAAAATATAACAATATGTATTAATTTCAAATTTACAGTGGGATTTTTTTTTTCCTCCAGAGACTTGCCTTTGCATCACAAACAATATAAAACAATTAAAACATTTACATTTTTCAGTTACAATAATGATTTCAGTTCAATCCATTCATCTTTTGGCTCTCTGTGAGTTTGTCTTTTCTGCTGTTGTAGTGTAACTGTTCTGCATATTCTCTTGCGTTTTCATGCCTAAAAAATTCCCTGTGTCTTTATTAGTTTCTGCATACTCTCCACTTCAATTGTGTTTCTTCTGTATATATATATGTTTCACAAGTTTAACTCCCCAATAATTCTCAACCTCTCATTGTGTAAAAAAATTTCTTCTTATCATCTGCTGGCAGCTTAAATAAATGTGGAGGCTTCTTATAATCAAGGTTATAGAACTATAAAGAATATAATATGCTTTTCTAATAAACTCAAAGAGTGTTTTATTTCACTTCGAAATAATAGTGTAACTCACAGATACATATACAACTCAACATACAAACAACTGGACCCCATAACATATCATTTTTCCTTTTGTAACGCTCATTCAACAAATCAAACATAATGTATATATGAAACGGGAATTTTGGGCCCACTACTCTATTCACGCTTCATAAAAACCAGACTTCAATATATACAAAGAGGGGCCCACACTCACTTACCATAGACCTTTAATTAAAACAATCCTGGGCATTTTTCCCTCTGTGCATATAGAGATGCACCTCCAATTTTTCTATGATTAGAGATTACACAATGGAAATTTAGTTTTCCTTTCATGGTAAAAATCCATATGGTAAGGCCCATCTCGTATCCCAAATGATATTTAACTTTAATATATGACTATGCAACCACATATGTATATCAGGCCCACACTTTATTCACATTTACTTCGACAAGAAATTCTATTAAGCACCCCGTCAAACACATAACAATATTCAAGCTTTGGTTAAAACACAACACTGGCAGGAAATAACCTTCAGGCCCACAATATTAATTGATTAAAAAAACAAATTTCAACACAATAATTGCAGGCCATACCTTCGCTAACCACCACGCCCATCCAATGGTTGTAAATTCATCGCACCACCAAACTTCAATCCAACGGCAATCGCGTGATTAACTTGCTCGCCTCTTAAATTCTCAAAATCGCGCGATGTAGGTAGGCCCCAGTGTTAACCTACCCTTCTCATCCAACGGTGAATAATTGATCGCGCTCCATCCCCAGATCTGACGGTAATCGTGCAATATCGCGCAAGTTAGATGCACGGACCTTAACTTCTCAAAAGTGCGTGATATAAATGGTTTTCGTAAACCACTTATGGCCACGTGTTGATTAAAGACATATATCGTGTTCGAAATGTGAAATCCACTTACCACTTTAAACATTACGTGAACCCACTGGTTTTTGAACCTCCGGTTTTACTGTTCACTCAAGGTTCCGTTATCGGCTCAAGGTTCCACTCAGCTTTATTTCTTTAGCGCTTTTATATATATGAACTTTGCCTTTTTATATGTTAACCTTTGTTTTATCAATGTTTCAATGTTTTAGTATAAACGCATTCCATTGCGCTCGCAACGCTTCCACATGTTAACCCACAATGTTCTATCCCAATTTAAAATGTGAATTCAAGGTTTGAATCTGGGATTCTACGAAACCCTCACTCTGTCTATATATGGAAGTTGCCACAGGATGAGGAATAACAGTTGGTGGAACTATGTAAGGTGTTAATAGGCTTTCAAATTCACATTGTGGCCCTGAATACTCCCCTAAATCAGCTTGTGCTTCTTCGTCTGACAACTGTATGGTCCAATTCTTTCTCTATGAGCTCTTCTCTGTTGGAAGTTCTTTCAAATATATAATGAAGTCACGATACACATACACACCCGCTGGATCTTTGTATTCTCTGTTTATTCTATTGCCCTGTCTCTGTATTCTCTGTAAATTCTGCTACCCTGTCACTGTATTCTCTGTATATTCTACTGCCCTGTCACTGTATTCTCTATATATTATGTTGCCTTGTCACTGTATTCTCTCAAATGGCCCTGTCACTGTATTCTCTATATATTCTACTGCCCTGTAAAATGGCCCTATCTCTGCTGAGCTATTTCCAACAGTCTTCTTTTGCTATCTCCTTTGCTTATATGCTGCTTTCTTTTCCATCTCCTTTTCTTCTATGCTGCTTTTGTTTTGCCATCTCCTTTGCTTCTATGCTACTTTCTTTTCCATCTCCTTTGCTTCTATGATTCTTTCTTTGCCATCTCCTTTGTTTCTATGCTGCTTTCTTTGCCATCTCCTTTGCCATCAATGACAACATTTCCAACAGAAGGTCATGAACAACCTATTGCTTTCATGAGTACAGCGCTTCAAAATTCTAAATTAAATTATACTACTATGGAAAAGCAAGCCTATGCTTTGGTAAAGTCTCTTAAGAATTTTAGGACTTATGTGGGTTATTCTAAAATCATTGCTTTCGTCCCGCATTCTGTGATTAAAGATATCTCAACTCAAAATTATTGCTTAGGGACTCGTGCTAGGTGGGTTACTAAAATTCAAGAGTATGATTTAGAGATTAAGCCCACCAAGTTAGTCAAAGGTCAAGGCTTGGCTGAAATGATGACCAAAGGTAATGAGAAAGCACTTGGTTTGATTTGTCTTAATGATGGCTCTTCACCTGAGCTCCAAAGGTTAGGAGAGCATGAATGGTATAAGGAAATTATTTATTATTTGTTAAATCTTACATGTCCTAACCATTTAGTTGCTCATAGAAGAAGGGCTCTTAGTTTAAAAGCCACCAAGTATTGTCTCATTAAGGATGACCTTGGATGGAGAAATCCTGAGGGGATAATACTTAGGTGTGTTGATGAGATTTAGTCTAAAAAGTTGATTTTTTGAGTTTCATTCAGGATTTTGTGGTGGTAATTATGCTACTAGAACTACCGCCCACAAAATTCTGAGAGCTAGTTATTTTTGGCCTTCGATTTTTTCAGATGTGCGTAAATTTATCAGAATTTGCCAAGCCTGTCAACTATTCACTAGGAAGCAGAAGCTAGCTGCCCTACCCCTACAACCTATGGTTATTGAGGCACCTTTTCAACATTGGGGTCTGGATTTAATTGGGAAATTCCATGAAAATTCTAGCAATGGTTACTCTTGGATCTTAACTGCGACTGATTATTTTACAAAATGGGTTGAATCCAATCATGCTAAGAATTCCAATGAAAAGGTTATTATTGACTTTATTGAAAATCAAATCATTACTAGATTTGGTGTCCCTGCCAAGATCACTATTGATAATGCGAAGACTTTTAGTTCTTTTGAATTTTCATCTTTTTGTTTTAAGTATGGAATTACATTATCTCATTCATCTAATTATTATCCTCAAGGTAATGGCTTAGCTGAGTCGAGTAATAAAAATCTTATAAGCATTATCAAGAAGATAGTAGAAGATAATAAGCGATCTTGGGATAACAAAATCAAGTATGCTTTGTGGGCAGATAGAATTACTAAGAAGAAAGCTACTGGTAAAAGTCCTTTTGAATTAGTTTATGGCTTCAATGTAACTTTGCCTGTGCACCTTAAGTTACCAGCTTACCAACTCCTTCAACATTTTTCCACTGATAAAAATGTTTTTCAGAATAGAATTGATCAGATTGTGGAGTTGGATGAAACACGTAGCAAAGCTTTAGATAATATGTGTAAGAATCAATATAAAATTAAGAAAAGCTTTGATAAATCATCTCGATCTAGGTCTTTTCAGGTTGGACATGGTATTACTTTGGGACCAAAAAAATGAAAAGCCTGGAAAACACAAGAAATTTGACAGTTTGTGGATGGGACCTTATGTTATCAGAGGCATTGTTGGACCAAACTCATTCCACTTGAGCACATTGGAAGGCGAACCACTTCTACGAATGACCAACTGCTCAAGTTGTTCTTCAAATATGACATCGGATGCCATTGGGAATCCTTTGTATTGTATTTCTAACCCTACTCCTTGTCCTTTCAGCATTTCATTTTCTAGTTAGAGTAGATTTACTTTTCATGTTAAGTAGAATAATAAATGAAAGAAGAGCTTATATTTTTCATGTGCTTAATGTTATATGATGATATTTGGATGGACACTACTTCTGTAATTCTGCGTGTTGCTTGGATATAGATTATGGATTCTCACATTCCTCCGGTGAGGCAACATGTCCCCAAGTAGAGCCAGATGTTGACCACACTCTGTCAACGACCCCATAGCAGTACACCCCTATTTTTTCAAATGGGATTCATCATGTTCGACGTGTTCACGCCATTCAAATTTCATCATCAGTCGACATTTTTATAAACAATGTAAACCCATTATGCATGTTTATGATGTAAATGATCTAAGTAAGACCATCGTGTATGTAACAACCTAGGGAAGCCTAGTATTTTGGTGACGATTTTTATCCTAGGAGGTTTTCTGTCTCACTGATTTGCTTGTATTTTTCGACATAAGTGATCGGCAGAGTTTTCCCTTCCAGCCTCACCCCAAAGCTAGGGTGGATTTTTTCATCAAGATGCTAAGTGATTCCTAGTGTTTTCTATCGAGTCTTTGTAAATGTAGTTTGGGAATAATCCTAGCTAATTGGCTAGATTATTTTATTACAAGTTGATTGGTCTACTAGATCATGTTTTGAGTCGCATAATTGGGTAGCTATTTGAGGGTCTATATGAATGGGTATTCCCCCTTTATGTGTCTAAAAGTTTGGGAATAATCCTAGCTAATTGGCTAGATTATTTTATTACAAGTTGATTGGTCTACTAGATCATGTTTTGAGTCGCATAATTGGGTAGCTATTTGAGGGTCTATATGAATGGGTATTCCCCCTTTATGTGTCTAAATGTATTTATCTTATGTAAAGAGCATTGGAAAAATAAATTAAATCCCCTCTCAGTCAATTAATTAAATTTTCTGGCCAAATTAATTAAAAATTCTAAGCTAGAAATTTAATTAATTTTAAGTCCTAGGTGAGTTAAAATTCTTCAAAGGCAAAATTCATGGGTCCTTAAAAAATAAATTTTTAAAGGTCCCAGGCGAAGGGAATATTGAGAATTTCAAGAAATTTTGAACCCTTGGGCCTTGGTGGTTAAGTCAAAGTCAAAATTTTGAGATAATTAACTCAAAAATATTATTTTTGAGTTAATTAAAATGCAATTAAATGATAAATTCGAATTTCCTCAAAATTATAATTTCAACAGTCCAGATTAAAAGATGATTAAATCTTTTTGACGGTCGAGATTATTTTGACAAGGATCAACTGAACTAGCCGTTGGAGATTTTATCTTATAAATTAGAGGTCCTTGTTAGTCTTTCAATCATCTGATCTCTGAATCGTGCACTTGTACTTGAAAGCTCTTGTGATTTTTTGATGAATAAAGCATAAAGATTTTGGGGTTACAAAATTTCGTGTTCCTTTTCCAGATCTATGTGGTGATGTTGTCTCTAAACTCTGCTACTTCTATTGCCTTTTGATTGTTGATGGCCTCTATGGATTAATCTTCATACAAGTATCTTGTGCAGTTTTCTAGTTTGCTAAAATTGCATTTTGATTTAATGGAAAGATTAGTTATCTGTTTTTTTGAAAAGTCTCATGTTTATTTTTTAATCTCTATCAATCTAAAATTCAGATCTAGGTGTGAAGAGATTGTTTTTTTTTAAGGTTTGAGCGTTTGGGGAAGTCTTTAGTTAGACCAGCCGACTCTCAGATTTCATAAATTTGAAAAAGCTCATTGTTTCCTAATTCCCAAGTTTATCTTACGGAATTTTTTTTTTACAGGGTCTTCTCGGGCTTGTGCCTCTCGTAATTTCTCTTTTTATAATTGTGCAAAAATGGTTTTAAATCTGGCCATGAGGGCCTCTAATCTATAAATTAGCACTGTAAATTTGCAAATATTTTCTAGGGTGTAAGGGTTTATTTTTTGTGCATAGTTTTGGGTTTTTTCTGGTTCTGTGTAGGTTTATAGGGAGATTCTCAGTTTTTTTTAGATTTGAGCCAGATCTAGGCCCTGGAGGGTAAGATTTGGCCTCAGGATCATTTCTGCTGGCATATCTGAATGTTATTTTGCTACAAAGAGAAATTCTCAGGTGCATCTAAATCAGTATTTTAAAAAAAATCTGAGTTATATTGGAAAAAATTTAATTGTTGGGTAAGAAGGAATTTCATTTGTACTGGTTCTGCCTGAGCTAATCACTCCTACTATCCCTCATCGTTGTGCATACACTTTCCTTGTCTCAATTTCTCTCATCCTCGCTCCTGCTCCCCTTTGCTGCTACTTCCTCTGTGTTTTTGTTTTTTCCTTTCCATCGACCCATCTTCTCCTCTTGCCCTCACTTGTTTCTGCACCTTCATGCCACTCCCATTTTTCATTCCGTGGTCACCATTTTCTCCTCTCATGCACTTCATTCCATTCCTTTCTACCCTACGTATATCATCCTCCATTCCATACTGCCTTCTCTCCTCAGTTGTCGAGTTCGTCCTCCCTTTAACCCTCGGTTTCCCTCCCCCTTTCCTCAATGTTGCTGCCGTCGACCACCTCCTGCGATTTCTCCTGTTCGTAAGCCTACAATCTTTGTCATCAACCTGCCCAACGTAACCAAGTCTAATTTTTCCTTTGAATTTTTATTTTGTTTCAGATTCTCGATTTCTTTTGTTTAACTTAGGTTCCAAGTTTTAGATTTTTTTTTTTTTTAAGTTTTGGGCTTTAGTTTTAAACGTAGATCTTTAGATTTTTAGATTTTTGTTTAACACCTTAGTTCTTAGTTTTTTTAGCTTTTTGATTTTTTTTAGTTAGTTTAGTCAGCATTGAGGTTTCATTTTATTTAAAATTTAGTTTTAATTCCTAGTTTTATTTTTAGTCGTAGCTTTTAGATTTTTAGATTTTATTTAAATTTGATTTAGTTTTAGTTTTGATTTTAGAATTTTTAGTATTAGTTTCATTTTTGAGTTTAAATTTTAGATTTTTGAAATTTTAAAGATTAAAAAAAAATTAAAATTAAAATTAAAATTAAAAAATGGCCCAGGAGGTTTTAAATTTTTAAACTCTAGAAAATTTAAAAAATTAAAAAAAAAAAAAAATCATAGTCAAGGTAAGATTTAATTTTCTATCTAAATTTTGACTATAGATTTCTGAAGTGGAATTATCTTGAATATTAGAAATTTGGAAATATTGGAAATATCTGGCATTTAACTTTGATGGGTCTCTCATGATAACATTTTTTGTTTCAAATTTAAATTGTTGGTGCTTAGATGTGGTTGGTGATCATTGAGCTATCTTTAATTGTGATTTTAAATTACTTGAAATTCGTAGTTAATTGTTTAAATCAACTTCGGGAATATTTCAAGTGATGATAAATTGCATAACTTCATCGAACATTGTTAATGCGTAATTGTGAGGGTGTTTTATTGAATATCATTATGGTTGATTGATTTTCATAATAGCAGTTACATATCAATTACTCGATCTTAAATTTATAACGGGATATTTTGATCCCATAAGGCATTGGGTTTAAAGTTTCAAATCTAATTGGATCTGTAAAATTCTGCAAATCTTAACAAGTATTTGGTTATCTAACTGTGTCTCCTGAATTGGTTGGTCTTCAACCAATTCCCCTTCTTCATTTTCGTTATGGTCTACCTCCCTTAGCTTGCAAGGAGACAACTTAGATAGAGAGATTGGGGATCAGGGTGACAGCCCCCGAACTGAGTCGTTGTCGCAGTGCCTAGGCATTCTGTGTGACAACACACTCCAATAACCTATTTTCCTTATGGGAGGTCCACTAACTCCCATGTGTCATTTCTTTCTATTGCTCCTATTTTTTCATTCATTGCTTCAATCCGCTTCTCTTCTTTGACTACATATTGAAAATAGATTGGGTCATCTACATGACAAAATAATGCAAATAAAGAATTCAGACTAGCACTATTATCAACTTCTTCTTGCTCATAAATTTCTTTTAAATTTCTGAATCTTGGTCTTCTTTTATTTTTTGAAGATGTGCTTGGAGTTGCACTTGAACTCGAGGGAGTTGTTGATCCCTATGGTGTGCTTGCAAAAGCACTTCCTTGGTTTCTCAATTTTTTTCTATTTCTTTCTTGTGGTGTGCTATGTTGAGCTTGTGTAGGTGGAGGAGGAGCCACCGTTGAGGAGTTACTTGATGCAGTCCATTCCTCTTTCTCTTCATGAGACATACATGTCTTCACACTTACAGTCTTCTCTAAACTTCCATCCCAAGATTCTTCTTATATGAATTGAACATCTCTGTTGATGATTACTTTCCTGGTTGATGGATTATAGAGCTTGTAAGCCTTGGATTCATCATTGTATCCAAGAAATATATATTTATACCCCTTACATGTCCAACTTCTTCCTTAACTGATCTGGGACATGTGCATATGCCACACATCCAAACACTCTCATGTGAGTGACAAATTGCTTTGTTCCACTCCATGATTCTTTTGGAACTCTGTTCATAACACTTTTGGTTGGATATCTATATGATATATGCTGCACAAGAGATAGCTTCTGCCAAATACTCATTTGGAAAATGCTTTTCCTTCAACAACATTCTTGTCATGTCCATGATGGTCCTATTCTTTCTTTCTGCTACACCATTTTGCTAAGGTATATAGCTTGCAGTAAATTTCTTGTGAATTCCATTATACCTGTAGAACTGTAGGAAGTATTTGGAGATATATTCTCCACCTCTTTAAGTTATAAACACTTTTATGTAGTGTCCACTTTGCTTATCAACAAGAGCTTTGTAGTGGTAGAAATATTCAAACACTTCACTTTTTTGTTTTAGAAAATAGACCCATGCCTTCCTTGTGTAATCATCTATAAATGTCAAAATATAGTGATTGCCACCTAATGATGGTGTTTGCATTGGTCCACATAAATTTGAGTGGAAAATCTCCAAAGGTGCCTTTGCCCTTATACTTTTTCTTGTTGGAAATGATTCTCTGTGTTGTTTTCCCAAGGTGCAGCCTTCACATAGGCTGTTTGGTTTCTCTATGAGTGGTAATCCCTTTACCATGCCTTTTCTATGCAACAAGTTCAAACCTCCGAAATTGAGATGAAAAAATCTCAAATGCCATAATCAGTTCTCATATTTCACTTCTTCTTGAAAAAATTCTTGTGTGACAGCTACTACAACACCTCCTTCCTTCAAGTCTGATCTCATCTTGAGAGGAAACATTCTATTGCTTGTCATGTGCACTTTTTCAATGAGCTGTCTACTTGAAGGTTTATCCATGATTGTGCACACATAATCTTTAAAAAACACATTGTAGCCCTTTTGTGCGAGCTGTCCAATGCTTAGAATGTTACATTTCAGGCTAGGGACATAATAGACATCTAGCATGGATGTCTTCTCTCCCTTCTTTGTCAAAAAAATTACTCTCCCTTTTCCCATGACAGAGACTTTTCTATCAGTCGCCAATGTCACTTCAGATTTTACACTTTCATCTAGATTGGAAAACATTGCTATGTTTCCAGTTATATGGTTACTACACCCTGAATCTAAGAACAGTATGTCTTCTTGTTTTTCTTGTGCTACATTACAAGCTAAATCCATATCTTCGTGGTTCTAATTTTCTTTTGTAAAATTTACACTTGTTTTACTACCCTAGTCATTTTTCTTATTTCTACATTCATTTGCATAATGAACATTCTTTTTACAATAATGACATTGGACTTGAGATTTATCATACCTCTGTCCTTGTGCTTGATTCTGGCTTGGATTCTCATTGTTGCGCCTTTCACTTGTGTCTGCAGGGCTACTTCTTCCACCTCTGTGTGGGATTCTTCCTTTTCCTCGATAGTTTGATCTTCCTCGACCTCTACCTTGACCAAAAGACATTTATGTCTTAAATGCATGCTCCAATGAGGAGTTTGTTGCTCTGTTCAATCTGTACTCATCAGACATCAGTGATACATGAAGCTCATCCACTGAAAACTATGAGAGATCCTTTGTCTCTTCTATGGCCAAGACTTTGGCATCAGACCTTAATGGTAGACTTCTTAAGACTTTCTCAACTATTCTCCTTTCTTCAAGTGTTTGACCATGAGACCTGATTTAGGTAACCAACCCAATCACCTATCTCAAGAATGAGTCTATATTATCAGACTCTTTCATACAAAGAGTTTCAAAATCTCTTCTCAGCATTTGAAGTTTTGTTGTCTTCACCTTTGCCATGCCTTGGTAGGTTGTCTGGAGGGTATCCCATGCCTCCTTGGAGTTTATTGTTGCTGCAAACCTTAAGAAAATACTCTCATGTACTACTTGGAAAATATATAAGAGGGATTTAGAGTCCTTCTTCTTATTGTATCTCAACAAATCTATTTCTGCTTGTGTCAAGCATTATCTGTTGTTGCATTTGTTGGGTCCTGGAAACCATTTTCCACCAGCTCCCAAATATCTTGTGAAGAAAACATGGCCTTCATTATAATGGCCCAATAATCATAGTTTTTAACATTGAACTATGATAGTTGTGGATTGTGCCTGCTGCTGCCATCTTAACTGTGTAAATAAAACCTTCTCCCGGCTGGAGAAACCACCTCTCAAAACAACCTTTCAAATTCTTTAGTAAAGAGCTCGTTCTTTCACTGAGAGTCTAGACCTGCTCTGATACCATGTTGGAAAATGGAAATAAACAAACAGAGGGATGTGTTCCCCCTTACAACACAGAGAATGCAATATGTAGAAAATAAAAAATTACACAGAGATAGAGAGCGAGAACACAGGAGAGGAAAAATTTAGTTTTTTTTCATTCATCTCACTAAACAAATGAAATTACATTCCTTTTAATACAAAATGGCTGGATCCTAAAACTTGAATGCAATTCAATGCTAAACGGATGGGTAACAACCAAAACATCCTTCTGCTATGTTTTGTTGTTTATACACGAAACAACGTATAGAATACAAAAAGTCAGACTTGAAATTTTATAGGTTTCAGCTTTGAAACCACATCTCATCTGCCTCCTCATCGCAAATTTCATTTTGGCGATTTTAACTTTTAACTAGCACATATGGGAAAACTTAAAATATTACGATTGTGGTGTGCGATGGCGCAATGGCATCGCAACTTAAATCTTTTAACTTGAGGGCGCTATCCATTGAACTTTGCAATATGCAATTGCGATCGCATTGCAACTTAAATATAATAACTTGTGAAGTGCTAAACTCCTGAGTTTGCGAAGTGCGATTGCAATCGCATCGCAACATAAAAATGATAACTTGTGGGCACTTAAAGGTAAGTCTTCAAATATGCGAAGTATAAAATGCAGGAGGAAAAAGGTAAATCATAAAAAGTGTGAAGTGTGAACTCCGGGCGCCAAAAAGGTAAATGGTAAATTGTGCGAATGCGACATTTAAGTTTTACGATGTGCGATGACGATGTCGCATCGCAAGTTTTGGTGCGGGGCTGAAAGGTAAATTTTATAATATCCGAAGTGTGGTATGTAGGCGGTAAACAGCGGGGAGTGTGAAATGGTGAAAGGTAAGTAAAAGCGAAATACAAAGGTTTGCATGCGATTTTGTAATGTGGTAAGGTATGATGGATCCCACCGAATCGCATCGGTGGAAACTTAAGTTCTGGCGAAAGCTTAAGAGGTAAACCTTAAAACTTGTGGGCTGTGATGTGCGGGCAAAAGAGGTAGGTGAATACGACGGATAAGAAATAATCACAGAGTGTGGCTTAGGTACTCTGTTTCTTGATTTTGCGTGAAGACGCGTGCAGATTTGAAAGTTGGGCTTTTTCCATCCCTGCAACAAAATTCAATTTAAGTGTGGCTGCTACCAGTCTTATTCATGGTGGTGGTTGGGAGTATTTCCAACAACTTCGCAATGGTGTAGACTAAATTATTTGTTTTAGAATAAGACTGTTTGATGTGAAAGTAAAGAACATATTGTCAATGAATAATGATTTTGGGCAGGTCCCAATTAATTTTTTAACTGCATGATAATATTAATTGAATTATTTTGAGTTATTTATATAATAAAGTTCTACTTATCAAGTGATAATGTAGCTGCATGAATTTTTTGTTAGTGTAGTTTTGTAGAGATCTAAAATATAATGTACTTTGAAAAAAAAATAATGGAACTTTCTCGTAACAAATAAATGCTTTTATCGGGTGGAAGTATGGATTATAAGATTATTATAAAGAATTGCTTCAATGGAAAGATAAACCACAAGGTGTCTACCGAGTTAAAAAATATTTTTCACATCTCCTTAGATTAAAGCAAGTTCTCCTTGGATTACAACAAGTTCATATAGCTTTATAGCTTCGTGCAACTATTCAGTTGCCTTGTATTCCCTGCAAAGATTACTTAAAACCATATTATTTCAAATAAAACAAGACAAATATGGATATAGAGTATGTTAGTATGAAACACTTTCGTCGTAAAATATCACTTTAGCTATGCATAAAAAAATTTCCTAACATCGATTATGGCTGCCAAATATCTTTAAATTTGCAATTAGGTGATCCAAATAACGCTGCACAAATCCGGATCTAAGCATAAAAGACATTAAGAAGATAACGTAAAATGTGGCTCCATGCATCCAATAGACAAGACAAGAACGATGTATTTGAAAGAATTTTTTATATTATATTGAAAGGGGGCACTTGAGAGGAAAACAAGAAAGGTTTTTTCCGGTTCTCCTCAATGGGATGGGTTCTTGACAGTCCTCAACATTTCAGATCTAGAATCTCTCTCTCTTGTTGGTGTAGAAAACCCAGACAAACATAGAACTCAATGGGAGCTCACAAGACAAAAATGGAGAAAATGTGACCAAGTGTATAGATCCAGAGTGATCTAATAGGCAACAAAAGGTGACTAATGAATGGGGAAAACCCTTCTATTTATAAAAAAATATTAGGGCGATCTAGAAACTTGGTGCATGAATAAAATATTATTAATCAAATTCTAGAACCACCCTTTAGGAATATTTTATTATATTTGTTGGAGGGAAAAGGATATTTGACTTGGGTCAATTCCTTTATTTATAAATAATAAATAAATAAATGATTTATTTACTATTTTAAGGAAATGGTGGGAATATAATTAAATAAATAATGATTTATTTAATTATTTATAAAAGATTTAGTCAAATTTAACTAGGAATATTATTTAAATAGGATTTAAATAAATTATTCCTAGGAAATAATCAAATAAATAAGGATTTATTTAATTGATTTCCTTGTTTTGGGTTAAATATGACCAGGAAATATAAACAAATATAGATTTGTTTATTATTTCCTTTTGGGGTTTCCTGTTTAGACCATAAACAACTTAATAAATGTGTTTTACTAAGTTATTTCACATAGTGAAAGCAATTTTACTTAGGGTAAAATTGGTCTTACATGGTGTACTTGGGTTCATCTAATGATAATAGGTTAGATGACCAAAAAATGGTGTAACAGATTGCCCCCCAACGTACGAGTGTTAGGAGAAAATCGTATGACCAAAGTACGTTGTAAGAACTCAATCACTAGACATCAAGAGGGAAGTCAGAGAGAGAAATGTAAGGTAGTCTAATGTGCTAAAGGACTAGACCTTGAGGAGACAAGACTTACAGGTGCAACAAGTCTCTAGTTTATGAAGTGGTACCTGTGAGAAAGGCGGCGAGGGAAGAATACCTATGCCCGCCGAGACAAAGTACAAAAGAATAGTATGTCCAGTAAACAAGGAACCGAACTATAAAGTACATGCTGGCATAAATGCAAGCCAGAAAAAATAGAATGATGAATCCCACATACATGTTGTGCCTGGAATAACAGCCAGGACTTATATTATAATTGTTTAGTACATGAGATACAAATACACCCCAAATGCCCCCTATACACGGGGAAGGGCTCACAAAATCTGACTAATACATGCAAATCGAAGAGGTGTTGCAAGCGGCTAAAGCCAACATCATCAAATGTAAGGAGCTACATCAAAGTCGGAAATGAAGAAGTCATTCGGGCATGTGGGGGGCTACCTGCAGGGACACCCCCTCATGAGGGTTGATACTATTGAGATTTATTTTTTATTATTTTTGGAGAAAATCTCATGTATGTGACAACAATAGGATTTGTTGCTGAATTGACTCCATCTATTTCTGATGAGGAGTTAACGCATCCTATATTTGTTGTGAGAGAATTTATGAGTTTGTTTCCATTCACAGCTATAAAATGTAAGCCCGTAGAGGCAAGTGAGCATGATGAGGAATGTGAGGTGAGTGGAAGAGATGAGCAGATGAGAAACTCTGCTATTGTATTTCTCCAGTTGTTGAATGAGATTTTCGATGCCCTGTTAGGTGGACGTAGCCCAGATTGGTTGGGTGAACCATGTTAAAATCTCTTTTTTTCATGGTTGAATGTTGTGTGTGTCTGTGTTTTATTTAAATATTTCCATTGTTGAACTCTAACACTTGGTATCAAAGGTGTGTTAGCGTTAATACAGAGCCGTGGCTGTCGTGAATATTGATGATTTTCGTGGCTATGGTAAATATATTCTACTGCGTGCGCTGACTTAATAGATGCCGAGTGCAGAAGCCGTGGACCTGCATCCAAGAGACAGAAGCCATAACTCACTGTAAACCGCATGGAAAATTTATGGCATGCGTAGATCACTGAGCAGAGGTCTGTGCAAATGTCGGCGGTGTTAAGAGTGGGAGAAGTAGTCTCCCAACCTGTTGATCAACGTAGCGAGAACTGGTTCGCAGTCGAGTAATCAAGCTCCAATTATAAGAAACGATCATCGATTGAAGGTATGTAGGAGAGATGTTGGTTAAGTTGTGTTAAAGGCAGCGTTGAACGGTGATATGTGAGCTATTGCCATTCTTTAAAACAAAAACAAAAAAATTTGAAATGTCGTTGACCCTTTTAAAAATTCAATTTGAAGTATTTGAAGTGGTTTAAATAAATCATTTTTTGAAGTGGTCAGAATAAATCGATTTGTGGTGGTTTAAAATCGATTTGACTTTTAACATTGATTTGACATTTAAAAATGCCACTACCATTTTCATATGGTATGTGTTTAAAAAAAAAAAAAATATCGATTGGTAATTTGTATTAATTACCATTTATTAAAAGCCTTTTATAATGTTTTTGTATTAAATTTCCATTTTCACATGGTATTAAGAGGAAAGGAATTTTATAAGGTTAAGGGCATTATTTTTTAAATAAAACTTCATTTATTAAAAGTTGCAATTGGAGATTGTTTTTTGTGACACAACATGGCAAAAACTCAAAGTGCCCGGCTTGAGATCGAGAAGTTCAATGGAAAAAACAACTTCAAGATCTGGAAAGTGAAGATGTATGATCTACTCGTGCAACAAGGCATGGCGAAGGTGCTGTTGGGAAAATCCAAACAGCCTTACACCATGACATATGATGAATGGAGTGACTTGGATGAAAGAGCACTGAGCGGCATTCGACTGTGTTTGGCGGATGATGTTTTGTTTCACATCGTGTCAGAAAAAACTGCTGCTGGTTTGTGGAAAAAGCTTGAAAATTTGTACATGACAAAATCCTTAACCAATAGGATTCTTCTGAAGTGACAGTTGTACAGCTTGCGCATGAAGGAAGGTATGATGATAACTGATCATCTGAATACCTTTAATACTCTCCTGGTGCAATTAGAAAGTATAGAAGTAAAATTTGAATCGGGGGAAGTGTTACCATTTTTGGTCATTCACAGGAGGCACCGATGGTTCGTACACCACAATATCACCGAGTTTTACCCCAAGTAAAACTGCTTTCACTATGTTAATCAAGAAACCCCAAAAGGAAT
The DNA here is from genome assembly GCA_034641835.2 of Pinus albicaulis. NCBI lineage: Eukaryota > Viridiplantae > Streptophyta > Pinopsida > Pinales > Pinaceae > Pinus > Pinus albicaulis. The sequence goes on along the minus strand of CM076578.1, from coordinate 1,521,785,701 downwards.
AATTAATTAAACCATAATTTAATTATTATTCCCGGTCATGTTTAACCCAAAAACAAAGAAATTAATGAGATAAACCCATAGTTATCTTATTATTTTCTAGGAATAATTATTTAAATAATATTCCTTGTTAAATATGAACAAATCAACCACCATTAATCAACTAAATCATTATTTATTTGATTATATCCCAACCACTTCCTTAAAAAGATAAATAAATCATTTATTTATTTATTTTTCACTAATCAAGGGATTTGACCCAAGTCAAACACCCTTTCCCTCCAACAAATAATAATAAAATATTCCATAGAGGTGGATCTAGATTGGGTTAACATTATTTTAATCATGCACCAAGATCTAGAATGACCCAATATTTTGTTATAAATAGGAGGGTTTTCCCCTTCATTCTTCACCTTTTGTTGCATATTAGATCACTCTGGATCTATACACTCGGTCTCATTTTCTGCCATTGTTGCTCTCATTGAGCTCTACCTTCTACATTGGGTTTTCTACATCTACAAGAGAGAGAAAGCTTAGATCTGAAGTGCTGAGGACTACAAAGAACCCATCCCATTGAAGAGATCTGGATACACCTTCTTGTTTCCTCCCAGGTGCCCTGTAATATAAAAATTCATTCAAAAATCGTGTTCTTGTCTTGTCTGTTGGATGCATGGAGCAAACTCTTTACTTTACTGCTTAATGTCTTTCCATTTATTATAGATCTGTTTGTTGCAGCACTTTAACTACTAATTGCAGATCTGAAGATGTTTTGCACCCATTATTGTTGTTAGGGCTATTAGTTATGCGTAGCTAAAGTGGTTCTTTTTCGTACGCTTCGACAAAGAATTCATACTAACAAATGGCGACTCCACACGGGTTTTAAATTACGACCGCCGTCGTTTTTCATATTCCTGCATATCCAGCTACTTCAGGCCCTAGGGCTTCTTTTTTAGCTGCTTAGTTTTTCTCTTTTCATGTCATTTTTCTCACATAAAACCCTAAAAAACTAAAATTTCTAACTTCCGTGTGTTTCTGGCCCTATTGCGCAGGTAAGCGACACCAGTCGCACCTGAGACGGCAATTTTTCAGAAAATCTGCCGCCGAAACAGCCGGAACGGGGGGGTCACACCTTTTGGCCCAAAACCTGCGACCTGGACGCACTTTTCAGCCTGTAACCTGCGACCTCAACCAAAATCAGGTCAGAACCTGCGACCTGCCTTTTTTCCAGCATTTTCTCTGTAATTTTTCTGGGTTCTGCTGCAGCCTCTGCCAGGGTTTTCCAGCCTCTGTCTCAGCCCGCCTTGACCAAGATCTGATCTGTTTTTACTCATCTAAGTGGGAACCCAGCCCCTCAGGGCTTTAGTACCCTCCACTTTTTGTGGAAGAGTTTCGCTGTTTCAGCCGTCGGTTTCAGAGCTTCAGCCCTTTCTTTTTCCAGATCTGTGACCTCACTTCCAGATCCATCGAAATCAGCCTCTTTTCCTTTCAAATCACCTCTTGTCGTTTTGTTTGGACCTCCCCTAAAGGCCTCTGCCTTGCCCCTCCCGGCTTTTTGATGATTTCCCTTTTTTCCAGCCACCTTGCCCCTGTCTCTTGGCTGTGATCTGCACCCCTTATCTGCAGCTTTATCCTTCGGATCTCTGTCCCCTTTGACCCTAGATCTGTTGAGCTTCGTTTGTGTGTGTTTCCATAGTTTTTCCCTTTCTTTTCAGCATAGTTTTGAGAGACCCACTTTCTGGGGTTTGATAGATGCATATGTAGCTGTTATTTTTCTGTTATTTCAGCATTTTTATTCTGTTCTCTGTAGGTTTATTTTCAGCTACGTTGCACACTTTTTTTGCTCTCAACAACGGAAAGGGTTTAAAAATTAAAATTAACGCACACCACACATTGACCTTAAGTGAAGAAGCGCCTGGTTTACACCGCCTGGCAAAGACTCTAAAATCAATCGTCACTGCACCTTATCTGCCCTTGACCTTCTTGATTTTGTCCCTTTCTGCCCTTGTCGGTTTCCTTCTTTCTGTCATCATTGCGCCCCCAAGGCGCCTTTCCCGGAGACTTCTTGGCCTTCACCCTCAGTTTCCGGTTGATCGACCTGCTCCGCACCGCCGTCGTCGAGCCAGCCCACCTTCGAGTCCGCACTCCGACTCCTCTCCTGATTCATCGGGTCCCCCTTCTCCTTCCGGTTCTCCCCCTTTTACCTTCACCATGTCTGGACCAGGGCCTAACGCTAGCGGTTCTCCCGGCCCCAATGCCGGCCCTACTTCTAGCGGAACCGTCACAACCACTACTCCGCCCACCCCTGTGCTGCCGTACATTGCAGGCCTCAGCCTCCCCGATTTCCATCAGTTGATTAACGACCCAATTCACCATAATACTACCTGGCCCGCTATGCCCACCAAGTTACCCTCTGATATCCCTAAGTTCGAGGGCCTTAATGGCGAAGACCCAACCAATCACGTCCGGTCTTTCCACATGTGGTGTTCCTCCAACTCCATTACCGATGACTCCATCCGTCTTCGGTTGTTCCAACGCACGCTTACCGGCGAAGCTTCTAAATGGTATGTCGAGCAGGCCACTTCCTCCCATACCACGTTCGAGACTCTTGCCCAAGCCTTCTTGTCGTACTTCCAGCTCCCTCTCCGATACGACACCGGTACGGAGCTCTTGACTTCATTTAAGCAATCCTCTTCCACACGCCTTTCTGCCCATGTTCAGGAATGGCGACGAAGACGGAGCTTATGTCGAGCCCCTCCCTTTGAAGATCGGGTTTACATGGACTGGTTCCTTCGCACCCTCCCATCTCCCATCGGCAAAGATGTCGCCTCTCACTTTCCTCAATCAGAAGAAGCCGCCCTCCAAATAGCTTTAAAATATGACCTGATCTACGCTCAATCTGGTTATGTTTATACCGTTCTCCCTGACATCCCCAGGCCCGGTGGCGCTAACGCCCCGGGGGCATCTCATTCCGCCGACGGTATTGTTGGATCTCTTTCCCACCCCTCTGCTCACCCTCCTATGAGCCATGGCCTCTCTCAGGGAGGGGCCAGCACCTCTAGCACTCTGCCCCCTCCCGGCAACATGTATCCAGGATACGGCATGCCTCCTCCTTTTGCCCAACCTCCTGCTTACCTCAATGCTGCCCAACCCAACCCTTACTTTTATTCGCAGCCTGGTGCGCCAACTCCTCCAGCATATGCGCTTCCGCCTCCCTTGCCTCCTCACCACCTGCAACAGCCCTTACAACCCCCTCCAGGGCAAGTATTTGCGCAGCAGGGTGCGTTTAATCCCCCTTCTCAAAGAAGGCGGAGAGGCAACCAGAACCCATCTGCCCCCGGTAACCGAGGACCCAATTCTGGTCAGGACCCTAACACTAGCAACCAGCCTCAGGGCATTCTGCCCAGGCCGGACAGGCCGCTTCGCACAAACAAGCCCTGTTCGTGTTGCGGTGTTTACGGTCACTACACTCACGATTGCCCTCTCTTACCCCAGATGCGACAGATGTGGGAGTCTCAAGCCACATTGCGCGGACAGCACACCTCCCCTCACGCTCCTCCTAATGTGGCCACTACCTAGCCAGCTGTGTTCACTGAGCCTTTCCCTCAACAGGGATTCGTGGCTACCCACCCCCCTGACAGCCATGCCGCCACACCCTCGTCCATTTCTGGTTCCTCTGACTACCAGATCCTCATGATGCACTCCGATCCGTCCCCTTCCGTCGACCTTCACCTTCCAACTCGGTCTCGCCAGTACACCAAGCCCCCTGCTCAGTCTGCTCCCGAGCCCCCATCTTCAGGTTCTACAGAGCCTCTTTCGACATCCAGTGGCCCCTTACACATTCCTCAACCCAAAGTTGAGGTTCACCCAAAGATTCCAAAGGGTCCATTACGCCGAAATGCTGCTTCTGGTCGAGCCGCTCAATCGTACAGTATAGTAGATGATTTGGCACAATCCCCTGCTGCCATTTCCACACTGGAACTCCTTTAGTCGTGCCCTTCTCAAAGGAAGGCTCTACTATCTGCCGTGGGCGCTGTTGATCCTGCCGATGACCAAATGATTGTTTTCGACGCCACTCAATCAGACCACCCTCCTCTTCCTCCTTCTGTTGCTTTCCAAATCCCAGTCAAAATCCGGAACGCCACTGTATCCCGGTGTATAATTGATGAGGGGGCGTCCACCTGTGTGATGTCCGCTTCGGTTTGGAAGCAACTCGGATCCCCCGAGTTGGCCCCTTCCACGATCACCCTTCGAGCGTGGGATGGTCATGCCTCCCAGCCTATTGGCCTGTTTCGTAACTGTCCCATCACCCTCGCCGGTAAGACTGTTTGCGTTGATGTCGAAGTCATTGACGCCCCTCTAGACTACAACATCCTATCGGGGCGAAGCTACACCTATGCCATGTCTGCTGTCCCATCCGCGGTCTTCCGTAAGATGTCTTTTCCACATAACGGGAAGATAGTCACCATTGACCAGCTATCGTATCATGAGTCATCGTCTCAGTCCTCCTCCGAGACGACCATCTCTTCGGTAGCCAACAAGCAAACTGTCGATTCCTTGACCAGTGTCTCCCCCGGCGTTTATAAAGATTCCACCTTGCTTGGTACTTTTCCTCACCTTCCTCCCCCTCCCGTTACTGATCTCAGCTTGTCGAATGTTTGCATGATGCAATCATCTCAGGCTGCCCATAAACGGCCTGCCTCAGCTAGCCCGCACCCTCCTCCCCGCCGTCCGCAACCCGCTCCTAGCCATCCATCTCAGCCAGCCGGACCTCCCCTTTCTGGCCCTCCCCCTATAGCTGGCACCCCCGCACCTCTTTATCCTCCAGGATCGGTCCCTCCTGGCCTTAACCATCTTGGAGCCGTTCCTCCTGGTCATTACCCTGCTGGAAAGATCCCCTTCTTGGCTCCCCCTCCCGGAGTATATTCCGTCCCCGTCATGGCCACCCTTTCTCTCCCTAACTTGACCTTGGGTATTCCGGTTTGGTACCTTGACCCCCCAGCCGCCACCCCCCCTGGTCACCCCAAACCTTACATGGCTTTGACACCGGTTCAACCGGTCCCCCGCGCTTCCTCCATAGCCAACGTGCCCCCAGCACCTCCACAGGACCCTTCTCCTGCTGAGTCGGCTCCCGGGAAGAAAGGAAAAGCCCGCAGGGGGGCAACCAAAGACCAAACCACCACAACCACCTCGGCTCCTCCCCCACCCTCGAAGCCTTGTGCCTTATGTGATGTCATCGGTCACGCCACTCATGCTTGTCCCGAGTTACCCCGTATTCGCCCCATGGTAAAAGTCGCGTTCCCCGACACTACGGTCCCTGAAACTCCCACTCCTGCTTCGACCGTCTCCAAGAACCCCAAGACCCTCCGCACCAACAAGCCTTGTGCTTTGTGCGGTGTCCATGGCCACTACTCCCATCATTGTCCTCACCTGACGCATTACCGTGACTCCCTTGAGGTAATCCGCGAGTATGAGGTTGAACCAAATCAATCCGCCTCTCCCATTCTCGCGCAGTATGCTGCAGCCCAGCCTGAGGATTCCACTGATCCCATCCATATTCCCCCCCCTGATGTCCAGATGACGGAGTCTACAGTCACCATTCTTTACCTGTCCTCCTCTGCACGACACTTGGACCCTAGCCCGTCTGCCGCCTCCCCCATTGTGTCCCTTGATACTCGAGATCACTCCACTGGTGTCTCTGTTGACCTTCGCAGCCCGAGTCCTCGCCATGCTTCCGATAGCCCTCATACATCACCTTGTTTGAGTTTTGCTCATCCTGCCCTTTCCCCCCGCCATTTCCGCTTGATGACTTCTGCCCCCTCACGCTGCCGTCCTTTCCTTTCATCCCCTCATGTATTGTCTTGTCACACCACCTTTCGCATCCCCCCGTCCACATCCTTTATCGGTTACGCCGATGGTGCAAGTCGCTACTCCAGGAATCTTGCCTCGGCAGGGTGGGCCATCTTCACCCCCTTGCATGACCTCGGTCTGTCTAACGGGGTATGCATTGGTTCTGCCACCAACAATCAGGCCGAATACGATGCAGTGCGTGGCCTACTAGCTGATGCTTTGTTGCATCGCATTCGCCATCTGCACGTTCGTTTGGATTCCTTGCTTCTTGTCATGCAACTAAATGGTGTTTATCGTGTGCATAACCCTGTGCTGTTTAGACGCTATTTACGAGTGAAAGTCTTAATACGTGCGTTTGAAACCATCACTTTCAACCATGTACCCAGAGACCAGAATCACTACGTAGATAGTATTGCAAACCATGTTCTCGATTGGCATTTATCACACACAATTCATACAAGACAATAACATTAAATCAACCATCAAAAGACGATGCATATCCATAATATGTGTCGCAAACCATATATTGATGAGTCCCTTTACTCTGATACATACGACATGCCCATAGCATGTTCCAAAAACTGGGGGCACCATACGCCCCCCCACACACATACATCCGACATGCCCATAGCATGTTACAAACCAAAAACAAAAACTGGGGGCACCATATGCCCCTCCCTACACTATAGGAGGCACCCCTGCCCCTACATACATCAAAGGGGGCACCATATGTCCCTAATCACTATCTGGAGGCTCCCGGGCCAATGGCTCTGCCCCTGCAGCATGTAGATCACGCATAGTTTGACCGGCCATCGCCATGTGCCGCATGATACCTCGCCACTCCGAGGGGAGACCAACACATGGCTCTATGTACTGGTCGTCTAAATCCTGCCACCCGCGCTCTGATACTCCGGTCAACAGCTGCTCACATCTACGGCGGATGTCCTCCAGTAGGGCAGCTGCACCATCATTTTGTGCTGCCCTCGATCCACTCAGACCCGTAGCTCCAGACGCTGCCGGTCGTCCCATATATCCGGCCGGTTTTACCGGTGCTATATCTGCATACCAAAAGTCCATGAATCAGTATCATTATTTACTATTCAAAAAACTTTAAACATGCCCATATAAGAATAGAAATTTGTCACTTACCATCGGGCCCCCAGACTCGACCAGGCGGAAGTGGCAGATCCGGATCCCCACAGTAGCTCATCCCACTATAAGGGTAGTCGTCTATGTACAACGGCATCTGATCCCAATGGGCAAAGAACTCCGGTCGAAATGTTCGCTCGACCGCCCCTCCTCCTCCTTTGCAGAGTAGTCGTCCCCAACGACGCATCCTGGGCTCTCTCGGGCCCCCATCTGGAAGATGCACACGAGGCCTCAAGGTCGGGATCTTCTCAAAGAAGAAGGCGCACAACAAAGTCCCATATGAGCAATCATGATTCACCTGCCGCCTGCATAGCGACAACTGTCGCTTTAGCGACACCAACATCATTTGGGCCCACCCAAAATAGGTCCCACTCAACACACTCTCCACTATCATCATCTGCCCACCGGTGATGTGATGGAACGCCTGGGTGCCCAGGATTCGCAGCACAGCTGCGGCCACTGCACGGGTTTCTAGCCTCTCTAGATCCCCGATCGATATCCGAGTCCCCTTGACTTGGAACCCCAGTCGACAATGGCGTTCCACAAACTCCATGATATGCCGCCCCCGCGGCAACACTGGCTGCGTGTCTCCCACTATCCCTAATGGTGGGAGGCCGGTCAGGAAATACACATCCTGGACCGTCAGTTCGATCCTGTGCCCCTGCACTACAAAGATCTCCTGATCTGGATCCCAGTAACTGATAATCCGGGCCAGTAATGATTCCCCTGCTCTCATCAACGGGTTCTCCACAAACTTGAAAACCCCAAATCTAGCCAATACACGACAGACGCCCTGATCCGCCTGGATCTCTGCCCGAAGTGTTCCCAGATCCCTCTCTCTCCAGTTGACTCATAACTCTGCCATACCTGCACAAACACATTCTTTTTGTCAGGGTACAGATCGGGCAACCCATAACCACACACAAAAACCCAACTCCCAGCCATCAAACAACATCAAGCTCCCCTCCCCTCCCAGGTCGCAGCTTTCTGCCCATTTCTGGACCAGGTCGCACCTTTGGCCCCAAAACCTGCGTCCTGGGTCGCACCTTTTGCCCCAAAAGGTGCGACCCGGCCATAGAGAGGAGGGAGGGGCTGTTTCTGGGGTGTTGGGCCCTAAACTGCAAATCTAATCCATCAAAATGCAAGAGCAAGGTTAGGCCTCTTACCTCCAACTGACAGATCTCGAATCCAACGGTCGGTTTGTCCGCTACGATCGCCGCAAGATTTAGGGCCTTCTCTCCTCTCCACATTCACCACAGCAACAATAGCAAATGAATGATTTTGGAGGGAAAACTGCCTCATTAAAAGAGAACCCCTGTTTCTTCTTTCGACTGCTGCGACCACACCGTAGCCCCGTTCGACGAATCGTTAGCACCGCTGGTTAGATCTCACCGAGCTCTCAAATGGGTTTTACTTATTTTTTGGTGATTTGATACTTCACCCGGACACATTTTTCCACGAAGGGTCACTTCACCGCTCCTTAAAATCGAACTTCCTCACTTACGACACTTGTACTTGGGGCACCATATCGCCCCCTTACTTGTCCATGTTCGTGTTGATTTTCGTCATGAGTGCCCACCTTGTACTCATGCTTCTATGACCCCCCATTGGGGCCTTTATTGTGTGGCAGCACTATCTAGTCACCCTTGCCTAGAGCATCCGAGTTGAGTCATCATTGCATTCATGGAGTCTATCCTGCATCCTTTTACACCCTACTATAGCCCTCCATTCTTTTTGCTTGGTTCCTCTCTTGTGTCGCATCTCATGACCTTCAGCCCCACTGTCCCCCGTCCCTTTCGATATTGTGTCAGTCGCTGCCATGTCATTCATGCCCTTTATGCTCTAACAAGGGAAGTCGTCCATTCGCCACTCCACCCTTCCCATTTCCGCCATCATCATTAGTGTCAGTTTGTCCGTCACTCTATTGCTTTTCTCTCGTGCCTTAGTTGAGGATCTCTCATTGCCTCACCTAAGGCGGGCCTCTTTCTGTCGACCTCAACACACTTATTCCAGAAGCAAGGTCTAGAGGGCGGTGTACCTTGGTTCCAGCTTCCACTTTTGTTCGGTGCCTCGGATCAGGCAGGGGGATTTCTTACCTCCCTTTGACTTGATTGCTTCTCCAGCTCCTTTCAGCATGATCGAGATTCGTATACTGGACAGTCCAGTGACCCAGCAGCACCTCTTGATGATTCCCGGGCGTGTGTGAGATGTCTCAGCCCTCATGAGGGGGTGGCCCTGCAGGTAGCCCCCCACATGCCCGGATGACCTCTTCATTGCAGCCTTTGATGCCGCTCCATATTTTGATGATGTTGGCCTTAGCCACTTGCAACACCTCTATGATTTGCATGTATCAGTCAGATTTTGTGAGCCCTTCCCCATTTACAGGGGGCATTTGGGTTGTATTTATCTCATGTACTCAGATGATATTGTACTAGTCCTGGCTGTTATCCCAGGCACAGCATGTATGTGAGACTATTCACTGTATTTTTATCTGGCTCTTGATTATGCCAGCTGTACTCTATGGTTCGGTCCCTTGTTCACTGGACACACTATTCTTTTGTACTTTGTCACGGCGGGCATAGGTATGCCTCCCCCGCCGCCTTCAGCACAGGTACCCTCTCATAACAGAGACTCGTTGCACCTGCGAGTCTCGTCTCCTCAGGGTCTAGTCCTTCAGCACACTATCTACCTCATATTTCTCTCTCTGACATACCCTTTTGTTGTCTAGTGATTGTCTTCTTACAATGTACTTCGGTCATACGATTTGCTCCTGACACTCGCACGCTGGGGGGAAATCTGTTACACCATTTTTTGGTCATCTAACTCTTCATCATTAGATGGACCCAAGTACACCATGTAAGACCAGTTTTACCCCAAGTAAAACTGCTCTCACTATGTTAATTAGGAAACCCCAAAAGGAATAATTAATTAAACCATAATTTAATTATTATTCTCAGTCATGTTTAACCCAAAAACAAAGAAATTAATGAGATAAACCCATAGTTATCTTATTATTTTCTAGGAATAATTATTTAAATAATATTCCTTGTTAAATATGACCAAATCAACCACCATTAATCAACTAACTCATTATTTATTTGATTATATCCCAACCACTTCCTTAAAAAGATAAATAAATCATTTATTTATTTATTTTTCACTAATCAAGGGATTTGACCCAAGTCAAACACCCTTTCCCTCCAACAAATAATAATAAAATATTCATAGAGGTGGATCTAGATGTGATTAACATTATTTTAATCATGCACCAAGATCTAGAAAGACCCAATATTTTGTTATAAATAGGAGGGTTTTCCCCATCATTCTTCACCTTTTGTTGCATACTAGATCACTCTGGATCTATACACTCGGTCTCATTTTTCTGCCATTGTTGCTCCCATTGAGCTCTACCTTCTACATTGGGTTTTCCACATCTACAAGAGAGAGAAAGCTTAGATCTGATCTGAAGTGCTGAGGACTACAAAGAACCCATCCCATTGAGGAGATCTGGATACACCTTCTTGTTTCCTCCCAGGTGCCCTGTAATATAAAAATTCATTCAAAAATCGTGTTCTTGTCTTGTCTGGTGGATGCATGGAGCAAACTCTTTACTTTACTGCTTAATATCTTTCCATTTATAGATCTGTTTGTTGCAGCACTTTAACTACTAATTGCAGATCTGAAGATGTTTTGCAGCCATTATTGTTGTTAGGGCTATTAGTTATACGTAGCTAAAGTGGTTCTTTTTCGTACACTTCGACGAAGAATTCATCTTAACGAAGATACGTGTAACTTTATTATGCTCGTTGCCCGAGTCTTGGGATCATTTTGTTACTTCTATAAGTCTTAGTTCATCAGAAACCCTTGAATTTGATGATGTTGTTGGAGCTTTTTTGTCCGAAGAAACAAGGAAGAGGTCAAATTCAGAAACCTCTACATCAGAAGCAATGATGGTCAGAGGTCGTTCTAAAGAAAGACGCTTCAGTAAGCACAACAACTCGCGTTCAAAATCGAAAGGGAAGAAGAGTAAGGTAAAGTGTTGGTTTTGTGGCAAATCGGGACATTTGAAGAAGGACTGTTGGAAGAGACAGCAAACATCCAAAGGAGACTCTTCGACAGAAAAGAAAGAAGCAAACACGACAGATACAGGTTCGGCATCCATTTCAGGTATGAGTGATGAAGTGTTATCAGTTAGTTTGTCTAATCATGATCAACATTGGCTGTTAGATTCTGGTGTGTCAAATCACATGTGCATTCATAGAGAGTGGTTTAAAACTTATAAATCAATCGATGATGGAGTGGTTTATATGGGAAATGATGCCTCATGTAATATTGTGGGAATTGGAAGCGTCCAGATTAAAATGTTTGATAGGACAAATAAAATTCTAACTGAAGTAAGACATGTACCTGAACTAAGAAAAAAACCTCATTTCACTAGGAGTACTAGACACTAATGGATATAAAACCTTTATTCAAGGTGGAGTAATGAAAGTTTATAAAGGAATTTTACTAGTAATGAAAGCAAAGAAGGTTGGGAATATTTTTCAGTTAGAAGGAAGAACAGAGTCAGATCATGCTTCTACAGTATCTGAAAACGACAGTAATTCTATTCGTTTATGGCATCAAAGGTTGGGCCATATGAGCGAAAGAGGATTAAAGATTTTATCTGATCGTAAGTTACTTCCTAGTTTAAAATCTTCTAAGTTAGATTTCTGCAAACATTGTTTGTTTGGGAAACAAAGCAAGCAAAAGTTTAAAAATGGAAAACATACTAGTAAGGGAATCCTTGATTATATCCATTTTGATGTTTGGGGTCCATCTCCTACAACCTCATATGGAGGATCGTCATATTTTGTATATTTTATTGATGATTTCTCTAGAAAAGTGTGGGTCTACATGTTAAAGAAGAAGTCTGATGTATTCACAGTTTTCAAACAGTTTAGAGCATTAGTTGAAAACATCACTGGAAGAACCATTGAATGTTTAAGAACTGACAATGGAGGTGAGTTTACTTCAAAGGAATTTGATAATTTTGCGAGGACGCTGGGATCAAAAGACATAAAACCACTATATATACTCCTCAGCAAAATGGAGATGCTGAACGCATGAACAAGACACTTTTAGAGAGAGCAAGAAGTATGCTTAGTAATGCCAATTTGCAGAAGGAATTGTGGACAAAAGCGGTTTCTACAGCTTGTTACTTGGTAAATCGATCACCATCAACTGCGATAGGATGCAAAATTCCTCAAGAGGTATGGAAAGGTTATCCATGTGATTATTCTAAACTGAAAGTTTTTGGTTGTGATGCATATGCTCTAGTTCTGAAACATCAGCATTCTAAATTAGATCCTAAATCAAAAAGATATATATTTTTTGGATATGGTGATGGGACTAAGGGATACAGGTTGTGGGATCCTACTACTCACAAGATCATCATTAACAGAGATGTTAAATTTAATGAATCTTCACTTGAAAATCCAGATGTAGATGATAAATTGAAACATGATAATGTACCTAAGCTTCAACACATTCAGTTTGAAACTAGTTCAAATACTGATGATAGTCCAGATGAACAAGTTTCAGATTCAGATCATGAACAAGTTTCAGATGCAGATCATGAACGTGTTTCAGATGCTGATCATGAAGAAGTTCCTACAGATAATAATCATCAAATTGGGGAAGTACCAGAAACATCTTTAAGGAGGTCTACGAGAATCAGTCGTTTTCCTAAAAGGTATGATGATTATGTTACTTCAGTTGCTTTAACTGCTAACGATGATGAACCTTTGTGCTATCAGGAAGCTATAGAAGGTTCAAACAGTGGTAAGTGGAAAGAGGCTATGAAGGACAAGATGAAGGCATTAGACAAGAATGCCACATGGGATCTGGTAGAACTTCCCAAAGACAGAAAAACTGTGGGATGTAAGTGGGTTTACAAATTGAAGAAGGGTGTTGATGATACAGAAGACAGGTACAAAGCGAGGCTGGTCGCGAAAGGTTTTTCTCAGAAAGCCGGCATTGACTTTCATGAGATATTTTCACCAGTTGTAAAAATTGTTTCAATTCGGATTGTGTTAGCATTAGTTGCTTTACTTGATTTAGAATTATAGCAACTAGATGTTAAAACTACATTTTTACATGGAGATTTAGATGAGGAGATTTACATGGAACAACCGGAAGGGTTTGCTCAAAATCGCAACACGAAATTTGTTTGCAGGCTCAAGAAATCATTGTATGGTCTGAAGCAGTCGCCTCGACAATGGTACAAGAAATTTGATTCTTTCATGATGAGTCAAAATTATATAAGAAGTGAATATGATCATTGTGTTTACTTTAAGAAATTAAGTAATGGCATGCTCATTATCTTAGTGTTATATGTTGACGATATGCTTTTAGCAAGCAAAAGCATAATAGAGATCAATAGGTTAAAGGCTCAGATGGCTAGGACGTTTGATATGAAAGATCTAGGAGCAGCAAGACAGATTTTGGGCATGGAGATTTTCAGAGACAGGAGCAATGGTAAGTTGTGGCTATCACAACAGAAGTATATTGAGAAAATACTCTTGAGGTTTGGTATGAACAATGTGAAGCCTGTTTCAGTCCCTTTTGCTTCCCATTTTAAGATTTCTTCAAGTTTATGTCCTAACACTAATGAAGAAAAGGAATATATGTCTCGAATTCCATATGCCAATGTAGTAGGTTGTTTGATGTATGCGATGGTTTGTACTCGACTAGATATTTCACATGCAGTTGGGGTTGTCAGCAGGTATATGGCAAATCCAGGAAAAGAACACTGGTCAGTAGTGAAATGGGTGCTTCGGTATCTGAGAGGCACAAGTGATTATTGTATCACTTATAACAGGAGTAGTGAATTTGTTTGCGGATATGTTGATTCCGATTTTGCGGGTGATTTGGATAAGAGAAGGTCAAATTTAGGATATGTCTTTACTCTTGCAGGTGGAGCTATAAGCTGGATGTCAAAGCTACAAAACATTGTTTCTTTATCCACTACAGAAGAAGAATACATAGCTGCTTCACATGCTTGCAAAGAAGCGGTTTGGTTGAAAGGTTTGTTTGGTGAGTTTGGTAGGTTGCAGGACAACATCAAGTTATTTTGTGATATTCAAAGTGCAATTCATTTGGCTAAGAATCCGACCTATCATAGTAAATCAAAGCATATACCTATCAAGTACCATTTTGTAAAACAAGTTATCACTGAAAGGGGAGTCTCTCTTGAAAAGGTACATACAAAGGAAAACTGTGCAGACATGTTCACGAAACCAGTTTTGTTAGAGAAGCTACGATGGTGTCTGGCTTCTCTTGGCTTGCAGAAAAGATAAAAATAATAATGGAATAGGGTATCAGGCTAATTGTTGTCAAGGTGGAGATTGTTGAGATTTTTCTTTTAATTATTTTTGGAGAAAATCTCATGTAGGTGACAACAATAGGATTTGTTGCTGAATTGACTCCATCTATTTCTGATGAGGAGTTAATGCATCCTATATTTGTTGTGAGAGAATTTATGAGTCTGTTTCCATTCACCACTATAAAATGTAAGCCCGTAGAGGCAAGTGAGCATGATGAGGAATGTGAGGTGAGTGGAAGAGATGTGCAGATGAAAAACTTTGCTATTGTATTTCTCCAGTTGTTGAATGAGATTGTTGATGCCCTGTTAGGTGAACGTAGCCCAGATTGGTTGGGTGAACCACGTTAAAATCTCTGTTTTTCATGGTTGAATGTTGTGTGTGTGTTTTATTTAATATTTCCATTGCTGAAAAAACTCTAGAGACATCACACAATACCAGAGTCACCAACTAGTGCATTGCATCACTGGACCATCAAGTATACGGATCACGATCATGTGGAAAGTAGCTCGAACCAAGGTACACCGCCATCTAAACCTGGCTTCTGCAGTAAATGAGCTGATGACGACAGAAGGAGGTCCGCCATAGGTGAGGCAATAAGGGATCCCCAACTAACGCGCGAGAGAAAAAAGTGGAGCGACTAACAAACGAACACTACTGATGATGATGAAATGGGGAATACTGAGTAGCGGATGGATGACTTCCCTTGTTAGAGCATAAAGGGCATGAATGGCTTGGCAACGATTGACACAATATCATGAGGGATAGGGGACAATGGTACTGAAGGCCATAATGTGCAACACGAGAGAGGGACCAAGCAATGAAGGATGGAAAGCTATAGCGGGATACAAAGGGACTCGAGATAGACTCCATGACCAATGATGAATCAACTCGGATGCTCTAAACAAGGGTGACTTGATTGTGCTACCACACAGTCAAGGTCTAATAGAGGACCATAAAAACATGAGTACAATAGGGTATCTCATGATGAAAATCAACACTAACAAAGACAAGTAAGGAGGCAAAATGGTGCCCCAAGTACAAGTGTTGTAAGTGAAGAAATTCGATTTGGAGGAGAGGTGAATAGACCCTTCGTGGACAAAATGTGTCCTAGTGAAGTATCAAAACATGAAAAAATAACGGATACCCATTTGAGTGCTTGGTGAGAGCTTTCCAACGGTGTAGACGGTGTGTCAAACGAGGCTACGGTTTGGTCACAGCGGGCGAAAGAAAAAACAGGGGTTTTTCTTCTAATAAGGCATTTTCTCTCCAAAATCATTCATTTGCTTGTGTAGCTGTGGTGAATGTGGAGAGGAGAGAAGGCCCCAAATCTTGCGGCGATCGTAGCGGACAAACCGACTGTTGGAATCGCGATCCGTCAGTTGCATGTAAGAGGCCTAATCATACTCTTTGTTTTTGATGGATTCAAAGTTCAGATTAGGGTCTTAAATCTCAATAACTGCTCCTACTTCATCATTACGGCCGGGTCGCACTTTTTGGGGCAAAAACTACGACCTGGGACGCAGGTTTGGGCCTTAAAAGTGCGACCTGGCCCGGGATTTGGCCAAAAAGTGCGACCTGGTAGATAGAGGTGGTTTCAGTGCTGGTATAGGCTGAGATCCAGTTTTGGTGTGAGTGAATGTAGTTTTGCTTATCTGGAGACTGACAAAGATGATGGTTTTGTGCAGATATGGCAGATATACGGATCAAGTGGAGAGAGAGAGACCTAGGTACATTATGGACGAAAATCCAAGCGAATCAGGGTGTCCATCGTGCATTGGCTAGGTTTGGGGTTCTGAAATTTGTGGAGAACTCTTTAATGAGGGCTGGGAAGCCCTTATTGGCCCGAATTATCAGTTATTGGGATCCAGATCAAGAGGTGTTTATAGTGCAGGGGCACAGGATTGAGCTGACAGTCCAGGATCTGTATTTCTGGACTGGTCTCCCACCATTAGGGATGGTGGGAAATACATAGCCAGTGTTATCACGGGGGCGTAACATCATGGAGTTCGTTGAGCGACATTGTCGACCAGGTGTCCGAGTCAAAGGGACTCGGATATCGATTGGAGATCTAGAGAGGTTGGAGACCTGGGCGATGGCTTGAGGTTCAGTAGCGAGAAAAATTCTTTGAGATTGCGGTCCATGCATGCGGGTCGCGAGGTTCGACTGTTTTCGTCAATTCGCCGAGGTTTGGGACGAGAAAAGTGCGTCCTCGGGTCTAGGTCACATTTTTGGGCCGATAAGTGTGACTTTGGCCAGAGTCGAGTCACTTGGCGCGGTTTGAAAAATTGTCGTCTCGGCTACTGAGCGATCTCTGTCACCTTAGGCATAATAGGGCGAAACACACGGAAGTTAAAAATTTTAATGTTTGAGGGCTTTAGAGGTGAAAAACACCATAAAAACTAGAAAAATAGACAACTGAAGAGAAACCCTACGGTCTGAAATAGTTGGATATGCAGGAATATATAAAACGACGACGGTCGCAAAAGAAAACCCGTGTGGAGTCGCCAATTGTTAGTATGAATCTTTCGTCGAAAAATACCACTTTAGCTACGCATAGAAAATAGCCCTAACATCGATTATGGCCACCAATATCTTTAAATTTGTAGTTAGTTGATCCAAATAAAGTTGCACAAATCCAGATCCATGCATAAAAGACATTAAGTAGTAAAAATGAAATGTTGCTCCATGCATCCAAAAGACAAGACAAGAACAATATATTTGAAAGAATTTTTATATTAAAGGGGCTCCTAAGAGGAAAACAAGAAAGGTGTTTCCAATTCTCCTCAATGGGATGGGTTCTTGAAAGTCCTCAGCATTTCAGATCTAAAATTTCTCTCTCTTGTTGGTGTAGAAAACCTAGACAAACATAGAACTCAAAGGGAGTTCACAAGGCAAAAATGGAGAATGTGACCAAGAGTATAGATCTAGAGTGATCTAATGCAATGAAAGGTGACTAATGAATGGGAAAACCCTTCTATTTATAACAAAATATTAGGGCGGTCTAGAACTTGGTGCATGAATAAAATATTATTAATCAAATTTTAGAACCACCCTTTAGGAATATTTTATTATATTTGTTGGAGGGAAAAGGATTTTTGACTTGGGTCAATTCCTTTATTTATAAATAATAAATAAATAAATGATTTATTTACTATTTTAAGGAAATGGTGGGAATATAATTAAATAAATAATGATTTATTTAATTATTTATAAATGATTTAGTCAAATTTAACTAGGAATATTATTTAAATATGATTTAAATAACTTATTCCTAGGAAATAATCAAATAAATAAGGATTTATTTAATTGATTTCCTTGTTTTGGGTTAAATATGACCAAGAAATATAAACAAATATAGATTTTTTTATTATTTCCTTTTGGGGTTTCCTGTTTAGACCATAAACAACTTAATAAAAGTGTTTTACTAAGTTATTTCACATAGTGAAAGCAATTTTACTTAGGGTAAAATTGGTCTTACATGGTGTACTTGGGTTCATCTAATGATAGTAGGTTACATGACCAAAAATCTTTAATAACAGACAAGACAAATATGGATATAGAGTAGCTCCTAGCTTTCTGATTGTGGCAGGATAAATTAGCCAACCTCATTGTTCAGTTCTCTAGCACCCATGTGGTCATATTTTTCATGTTTATAGCCCTTCGTAATCACAAAATTCGAAGTCCTATACCACCACACTATTTCATTGCAGATCGAACTTTAGCATGACAACTCTTCCATAAGACATTAGTGAACAGGTGCATCGTAATCGTAATGAATCGACCTCTGGTTATCAGGCCAAAGTTTGGGACTCCATTGTACTACAACATAAAAAACATGAAGGTAATGGTTCAAATTCTGAGAACATAAATATAAACAACAATTGAGCTCAACAAAAAGGAAGATCAAAACCTACCATAAAATAGTTATGAACTTTCCTTCTCTCTCGAAAAATGTAGCCACTACGAATGCACAGAAAAAAAGAAACTTTGACCCTAGTCCTGGAGCCTGAATCTTGAAGCAAGTAGCGGAAGTGTGCAGTCACCTCTGCCAAGCTTTATGATTCTGAAAATCTTGAGCTCTCCCAAAATTAAATTTTCATGGTACTCAAACAGTTTTTGTCTTCACCACAAAATATTTCCAAGTGGATAGAAGAAATGATTCTCGATGGAAATTCAATGCATATCATGAGTTGTGTGTTGTATTTGATTCAGCCTTCGATTCATGTGGAAAGAATTGTGTTTCAGCGATAGAAGAAATTCATAGAAATTCGTACACCACGTTGACCCAATGATATTTTTTCGTTTTTTAGGTTTATGTTGCTTAATATCTTCGATATTCACATGGGTAGTTATGTGATCAGATCTGTTATATTTTATTGCGCTGAGAGGTGCATCTAAAACCTAGTATTCATCATAAACCATTTCTACAAGAGAGACAATGGTTGTGATATCTCTCTTCTACTATGGGTCTCCGCCATGAAAACAAACATGGAGAACAAAACCATTACCAGCAAGAAAAAACATTTGCCGCTCTCTAATACCTAAATCATTCATCGTAGATACCAAATGCTCACAATGAATAATATCACAAATATCAAGAGAATCTACACGATATTACCTGAATCTCCATGGTTCACATAACCTTTGAAATCACCAGGGTTTTAATATATTATATTTATTGGGTCGAATGCGAATTATGCAATTACATAATGGTAAGTTCTCACTTGGGTTCACCGAAACCTCCAGAAATATTTTCCACTTAATTTGGCTATCAAAACTATTGAAGGAGACTCATCTATTGATGAGGTGTCAACCATCTCAGCATTGTCAATATTAGGGTTTCTTATCAACGGAGGAGAGCGAGAGTGAGTCGTTATGAAAACTAAACATTTTTATTTTTTGGTGAGAGTATGAAAATTTTCCTTAGATGGTAGTTTTTCACTATTTATGTGATTGAAACCTGTATGGTGAAGCAGAGATTGAAGAAACTATAATTTAAAAGCATGCTTATAGGCAATGCAGACAATACTCGTTTTGAAAGATAGCAAGGAAAAATTGTAAAATGTGTTTCGTAATTGATTCTTCATAAAATTACTCAATAATTCCTTTTACTTCTGAATTGCGTTATAGACATAGAAAGAGTTACAGAAGTTAATGGAATAAAAAATCCATATAGGTTATCATTGTAGATTTTAATCATTTATAAAATTTAATTTTGTATGAAAGCACTCACTATAGAAACCATTATCTACTAGCTCGAAAGGGCGAGAAAACATTATGCATTAGAAAAAAGTAGAAAAAAAGATGAAAATAAATATGGATATTTGATATTTCCATTGAAAAAAAGATGAAAATTAATTTCAGTGTAGATGTTGATTTCTAATCATATTTGACTACTTCCACTAAATAAATAAAGCCTCTTTTTATATTTAATCCATAAACCTCTTTATATTTACAATAAGTCAAAAAAGAAGTTTTATTTAGGTGAAGCCTATATGCCAAATACCATGGGCCAAATTATTATAATACCATGGGCTAAATACTATATTTATAAAAGAGCTATGGTAAATAAATAAATCAATATAAAATAGGTATAAAGAGGCATGATAAATATATAAAAACATATCAATATCATTATAAATCGACATCTAATTATATATCAAGTCTATGGGCCAAATACCATTGTAAATAAAAGAGGTATGGTAAATAAATAAAACCTATCTTTTTATATTTGCTCTATAAATCTCTTTATATTTACCAACACTCAAAAAATAGGTTTTATTTAGGTGAATCCTATAGGTCAAATACTATGGGCCAAATTATTATTAATATCATGCCAAAAAAACCATTATTATCCCTAATATTAATATCAAAATATTAATAATAATAATATTATTATTAAATCTAATATTCATATTAATATTATTATATTTAATAACTTTGGATTAATACAATATTAAACTTTCTATATTATTACATACATTAATGTATCATGATATGTATTAACTGTAGATATATATGGAAGGGAAGAACAAAGACATAGAGTGATAGAGGTGGAGAGATAGAGGGAGTGAGAAGGGAGAGATGGGGATAAAATCAAGGAGAGGGGAGAGGAGGAATGAAGAGAGAGAGGGAGAGGAGTGAGAGAGGTAGAAAAGGGTACGTGAGGAAGAGGGAGACATAAATATGGAGGGGACGGGGGGGGGGGAGGAGAGAGGGATGGAGATAGTGAGAGGATTGGAGGGCAGAGAGAGAGAGAGAGAGAGAGTTATGGAGGAAGAGAGAGGATTAAAGGGAAAAGAGAGAGATGGGGGAAGAGAGAGGGAGGTAGGAGAGGAAGGAAGAGAGAGAGGAGAAGAGAGGGAGGGAGATAGGAGGAGAGAGGGAGGGATAGAGATATGGAGTTGGAGGGAAGAATAAATACATGGAGAGCGAGAAGTGGAGAGAGAGAGGGAGTGAAAAGGGGGAAATAGAGAGAGCGTGTGTATGTTTTGGGGTGAGATAAAGAAAAAAAGGAGAGATGGAGGGAATGGGGGGAGAAGGAGAGAGGGAGGGATATATTGACAGAGTTGGAGGCTGAAGAGAGGGAGAGAGAGAGGGAAAGAGAGAGATATAGACATGGGAGAGAAAGGGAGAAAGGGGAAGGAAGAGAGAGAGGATGTGAGAGAGTGGAGAGAGGGAGGGAAAGAGAGATGGAGTTGGAGGGGGGAGAGAGGAAAGACAATTTATTTCACTAGATGCATTGATTTCATTGTGGATGGTAATTTCCAATCCTATTTGATTTCTTGCACTATATGCATTGATTTTAGTGTAGATGTTGAGAGAGAGAGAGAGAGAGAGAGAGAGAGAGAAAGAAAGAGGATTGGAGAGAGAGGACTTGAGAGAGAGGATGAGAGTGATGGGGGAAGAGAGAAAATTGGAGGGAAAAAAAAAAATATATATATATATATAGAGAGAGAGAGAGAGAGAGAGAGAGAGAAGGAAACAAAGATGTAATTCGAGGGGGGAGAGAGGGAAGAAGATTTTATGCACAAGATGAATTGATTTCAATGTAGATGGAGATTTCTAATCCATTTTGATTGCTTGCACTAGATGCATCGGTTTTAGTGTATATGTTTATTTATAATTATATTTAATTTCTCACACTATATGCATTGATTTCAATGTAGATTATTGCTAATCCTTTATGTTTTCTTGCAATAAATGCATTGATTTCAGTGTAGACGATTTTTTATCCTATTTGATTCCTTACACTAGATGCATTAATTTTGGTGTAGATGTTGATTTCTAATTATATTTGACTACTTCCATTAGATGCATTTATTTCAATGTACATGATTTCTAATCGTATTTGATTGCTTGCACTAAATGCATCGATTTCAGTATAGATGGTGATTTCTAATCCTATTTGATTGCTTGCACTAGATGCATTGGTTTCAGTGATGTTGGTTTCTAATATTATTTTCTTACTTGCACTAGATACATTAATTTCAGTGTAGATGTTGATTTCTAATCCTATTTGATTACCTGCATTAGATGCATCCATTTCACTGTAGATGTTGTTTTCTAATCCTATTTCATTGCTTGCATTATATGCATTGATTTCAGTGTAAACGTTGATTTTTGATTTGATGTAATTGGATGTACATTGATGGTACATTAATTTTAAAGTGATTGGATTAACATTGTGCATTAATTTCATTGTAAGCAGGCAAAATTATTGACAATGTACATTTATTTTTATGTTTTAGTAATTCAACCTATTAATATCGAAGAGCAAGAGAGAAAATGTATGATTTTTAGTACAATGGTTCCAGAAAAATATTTAAATGATTTATGATTTCAATTGTGATTTTCATATAATCGATATGAAAAGATGACAAAACTAACAAAGGTGACAATAAGAATAGTAGAAGAAAATAATTTGAGATTGATTACAATGAAGACTATTTGTAATTGAGTGCATTCTTATTATTCACATTTTCTATCATCCAACAGTATTATATTGTCACTTTGCATTCAAAATTTTTATTTCATCATTTTTCATCATTAAATTTATTAACAATATTTACCTCAACAAACTCAGGTAACTAAGAAAATTTTAAAATTAAAATGACCAGTTATCAGACATATTTAGCATATATAAAATTATTATATTTATATTAGATGTATTTACATATTGTTCATAAAATTAATCATATGTTCTATATATTTTCCTTGGCTTCACACGACTGGAACCAGCCTAGATCCATCTAACTCTGGATCTATCATGCGCCGAGAGGGATCAAATCTCTCGAGGTGCAAATCTTTCCTCAAGTTTTGCACTCAAAAAATAGGTTTGCACCTCAAGAGATTTGATCCCTCTCGGCGCATGATAGATCTGGAGTTAGATGGATTTAGGATGGTACATATTGCAATGCAAGGTTCATGTCAAGGTTTTCATGAGCAATAAGTCCCATCATTTCCCTTGTATTTGAGTGGTGGAAAAGTGGTCCAGTGCGTCTGAATTTAATAGTCAAATGGTTTTAATTTACATTCACAATATATACGTGCCCAAACGATTTGTGGTTTTATGCTTCACATTATTGAAACCCTGTTAACATTATATTTTTATAAGGTTCTAAGCAATTCATTATTTACAGTGATTTCATTAGTATATTCCTTGCACGTCATAATTGTTCACGTTTCCGTTTTATATTTATAAATCTACATCAAACGTATATTTCATTTAATGCTATGATAATGGCCTCACCGTTATAGGCCCTTTTAAGAAATAATTCTACATGACCACATTAAATGTTAAGGGATACATATTTGACCATAGTCTAAAAAAGTAACAAAATGGCCCGGAATCTGGCAGAGATTTTGAAAAAATCCGGCAAATATTTTATCAGAATCTTGTTTACAGTTGTTAAATTTCAGTATTTTGGGTGTCCCAAGGGTATTTGATAGTGTTGAATCCATTTCCACTCTCAAAAATGGATTCCAAACATTGCGAATACCTCATTTTTTGAATTTTACTGATCCATATTCCGGCAAAAACCTATCGTCCAGGCTATTCTATTGCCTGGGAAGACAACTCCTACATATTGTAGTACTTCCCCATGAATCCATGGCACTTCTCTCTCCACATTTGTCACAAACGCTTATTATCTCTACCTTTCGGTAGAGATAATACATTGGGTTTTAGGTTGATCAGTTATTATTCATTCAAACATATCAAATTTATTTTAAAATTTTACAAAGTATAATTTTAAGAATTTTTATTTTTATTTTTAGAAATAATTTTATTTGTATTTATTTGTTGATGTTATTTACAAATGTTTTATTTGGCAAATTATCTTCATTTATTGCGTTGTATTTCATTGGAGTTTGTTTGTGAAGCAAGCACAAGTTCATTTATTGATTGTGTTTCATTGGAGTTAGTTTGTGAACCAACCACAATTCCATTTATTGATAAAAACAGAAGTGTGCACACACAAAACAAATAATTTGTATTACACAATATGCCATCACACAAATACATCACAATATTTATGGTGTTGGTTAGATCCAACCACTTCTAAATATGAATAGGGAGGTAGAGATATTCTCTCAACATCCACCTACAAATGTGCAACTAATTCTAATATGAGTACGGAAGAATTATTTTCCAACACCTCCCTTTAACTCCTACATACATATTATAACACATATTATAAAAAAATGATCTTCATCTCACTGGTCTTCATCGGTAATTTTACCCACTCTGCAGTCGTTTGGACTCCGCTCTTTCTCTCTTCACATCTTCGAGCTTACCTTCAGACTCATTTAAAGTACACCTATGACCATCAATAATGAACTTTGCAAGATCAACAGTATTGAAAACTCGGCTTGCCGGGGCTTCTGCGATAAGAGCTGACGAGTGATGAACCATTCTATGGATCAATCACCATTTGTCAGATATTTATCTTTCGGCTATCCAATAGTAGCTAGGCAAATGATCTGGATAGTGAACGTGTTCAAGAGTTGATCTAACAACTTGACCTACTTCAGACAAATGGATCTCATACTGTAACCTGTAGTTGATGCCCTTGAAGCCCGAAGCACAACAAGACTCATCAATGTATAACAGATTCACACAATCAAATTAGCCATTCGTTCTCTCGGCACTGAAGAATGTCGGAAATGACTCATTTAATCATATTTCACTGTTCAATAATTTATTTTGCACCTTTTACAAACAAAATATAACTAAAATCCATATAAACACGAATATTAAAAAATATGACTCGTTGTCGGCTTCACACACCCACTCTTTGCACTTATTGTGAAAATAATGCTACAACAATGACATCTCCACAAGTCTAAAATATTTGGGTCTTTGCCTTGAACCCTTCCAAGAGTGTGAACCTGCTCTAAAAACTTGCTTCTCATCAATGAATAGTGTGGTGCGACTGCCCACCCACCGACACATGGTGCAATTGTTGTAGATCTCAATATTTTTGCTAACATCGCAAGACTGCGGCTGAAGAATCATCCTCATAGCAGTATGAGTGTCTGGAATAACAGGATCATGGATTTATGTGATATTCTCTAAAATAAATCCACTTTAATAAATTTTCTCATGAGTTTCCTACGGCTTTGTGACACACCCTCATAATATTTAAGAGCGCATCAAAATTGTGCACGTAGGCTTTGGGTACAGTCCCTCACGCTTCTCTGAAGAATTTTTTTGATGGGAATAAAAAACAGAATGTGTGGACTCCCACTAGACTGCTTCCATCGCAGTTCACCAAGACGTAAGATTGTTTCCAAGAAAGAAACTGAGCCAATATACCCTCTTAACAGTTGTTTATAAAATTGTAAGTCATTTTCTTCAAGTCCTTCTATTAAAGTCCACAACTACTCCCCACATATCCCTAGACAATATGAGATTGAATGCCGAGTACACGGCCTGTGGCTTGAGGTAGAACAATGGACAGAGGTGAAGTCACAGGTTCAAATGGCCATGAAGAAATCTGAACTATCATTCAATTCCTCAATCATATTCCCTTTCCACTTGCTTGCGAGGTGAGGAACGATGAGTTTGTCGATGTTTCGGACAGCCAAGTTCGAGCCAATAACTAATCTGCTCTCGCAGCAAGATAAAAGTGATGTGTTTCTACATTATACGTTGGATTTTCTCTGTGGCATTCTTAATTCACCGCTATCTGCAAGGGATTCATATCAAATACACAGGCACACGAGCAACAAAATTCACGCAGATGAAACCTAAACAGCTACACACTATCTATGCACAAAGAAAAAAACATCAAATCTCATATCTCTTTCATCCCCCTGAGCCCTCTAATGAGGGAGACAATCTCATACCTACTCTCATACCTTGATAAAAATAGAAGTGTTGACGCAGAACAAATAATTTGTATTACACAATATGCCATCACAACAATACATCACAATATTTATGGCTCTGATATCCAAGCACTTCTAAATATGAATAGGGAGGTTGAAATATTCTCTCAACATCCACCTACAAATATGCAACTAATTCTAATATGAATGTGGAAAAATAATCTTCCAACATTTATTGCTCTAACTTACCAACCCTCTCATATTAGTATTTGGGTAGTATCAATTGCCTCGTGATGGACGTACATATTGACAAGTAAAATTACAAACATCACTTTTATATAACCGTATTCAATACATCAAGAACTCTCCATCTCTACCGCATACTTCGTGCAAAAAATAACATCATTTTGATAGCCTATAGTGTAACTTGAATTTCTCTATTTTATCTTTTAGAGTATGTTTTGTTTCCTCTAATATGAATAGCTTTTCTCATCCATATCAAGAAAGCCAAAATAAATGCAAACTCTTGTCACCCAGGGGGCCTTCTCTGCAACTTAAAAAACACTTACAAATTATTTTCAAATGTAAACCAATAATCCCATAGAGTTTAGTCAATTATTAACTTGGATAGTGTAGACAATGTGTTGAATATATGCCACACTGCTTTACTGCACTACAACATAAGGCGGGTTTTAAAACAATATTTAAGACAATTTTTGGGTAAATTGTCTTAACTTGAGACAAAAGAAAACTTGTGTATTGTCTTAAATATTGTATTTAAGTGGGTGTCTCAAATTAAATTGTCTTTAAATGTTGTCTCTATAAAGGCAATATATAATAGAAGCATTTTGTCTCTCCAGAGACCATTTCATTTTTGTCTCTCGAGAGAGTTTCATTTTTGTTTCTATAGAGGAAATAGTTTGGACTAAAGACATATTGTCTTTAAAAAGATAATGTCTTTGATCCTAACTATTGTCTCTATAGAGACAATAAAAAATACTTTTTGTCTCTTTAGAGACAATATAAAATAATGAATCTAGAAAAATACCCCAGAATTGAAATTATCCAATAAAATAGTTAATTAAAACTAAACTACAACATAATTGATTAAGTCATATTAGGACAGAGTGGAATCGAACCACTGACCTTCTACTGATAAAGCAGGTGCTCTTCCATTGAGCTAGCACCCTTTAAATATTTATATGAGAGTTATGGTAGTCATTGAAATTACATATATAGGCATCGATTTAAAAAAAAAAATTTGATCACATAATGAAATAATATTTGTAAAATCTAAAATCGTGGAGCCCTTATTTTTAACTTGATAAAATACCTCAATGGAGTTATCTCAATGTCACGCCCATGTAACATGAATCACACAATAAGCTAATATACAATATTTTACAAAGTATTTAATCTAGTCATACAAAAAAAAACTAGAGTTATCATAAGCTTTTAATATCTATTATTGAATGGTTTATGTTTAGCATGTTTCCACTCTTTATATATTCCAAAAATATGATTTTTTTCAAGGATTTTTTCACATCAACTAAAGATAAGGTACAAAGAAATTGGCATAGCCATCCTCCTATCAATCCCTAAACATTTTGTAGCAAGTTAGATAATACAATAAAGTTATCATTACCTGTTAGTAACAATAAAAAATGATAGTCAACAATGTCCTCATATTTAACTTGCACCCTAGAAGAGAAGGTTAGTGCACAACCAGCATCTTCTTGGCCATTCAATGTAACCAATGCTAACAGCCTGCTATGCAATTACACTGCCAAAGAAGTCATGTGTAGCTTTGAAAGCTCGATTTAATCCTACTTCATGACAGTCAAAAGAGTATGGTATATTTGTTTTCCCATATATCCAAATTACACCCAGAAACCAAAAAGGTTTAAGTCCTAATTAAAAAGCAAAGTGATCAAGTTGCCTTGAATTCATCTTCAAGGGTTGCAGCAGGGTCCAACTCACAACAATTTTGGGATAAATTTGTGGCTTCTTTGCCCAAAAGTCTCTTTCCTAGAACCTCATGAGAAAATATAAGAAGCTCCTTCCTGGGAACCAAGTTAACTTCCTGCTTCCTCTTATACATAGACTTGAAACTATCAATCCTAACAACAGGAACTACACTCACTCCAACCTCTTCCACAAGTCATTTGTAAATTTATACCATTTCATACTTGCATTTAACTTCCAGAGGAGTGTCTTCATTCCAATAAGAATTCCACTCTTTGTATAGGGCCCAAACATCACCACCTTTTTGGGGAACTATCCTAATAGTTCCATTAGGAATTTTCTCCCATGAAACTATATGAGAAAAAATATTTAGCATGATGTTGTCGAAATTTTATATGCTTAAAATGCCCACAACCCTGGTAAAATCCATCATCTAGCCAGTTAGTGACAGTCATACCTTCAACAAAATTAAGATCTATTTTAGAAGAATTACAATCTAGGAAGACCAACTGAAAATTGCAAAGTTTTAACCAAAATTCTAAGCACAAAAACATAAAATTAGTTATATCAGCAAGCACATATACAAAAAAAGCAATCCCAAATACTACATATAAAAATTTTGTTGAACAACCAAAGATATAAATCATAACATAAATACTCTACCAAATTAGAAGGCAATCAAAAGGCATTGCAGAAATAACAGAGAATCATCAAGGTGCATATGGAAGCAATTTATCAAGAGGTTCCTTACAGAGAACTTCAATGGAAACACACTCACCTGAAATATTTCCATCGTTAATTTGAATGGTTGGACCATCAATGCTGGAATTTCCAAAAGCATCCTCCACCCCAATCACTGTAGATCCAGACAGTAATATATCAAATAGTTGACATAGTTTTTCAAAGGTATGTTCATACTCGATCAAAGGATACCGGAAGCACGAAAAAACATAAGTCAACATACAAATATGAAAGGTAGAAAAATATAAAATGTAGTCATTATACACAAGTTCTTTTCCCTACATAGATTTTGACTAGCAAGTTCCAACAAGCACGACAAAAGCTTCTTATCAAGTGGAAAACCCTTAGCCATTGCTTCAACTAAAAATAGATTATGGTGAAATGTTGTGTTGAATAAATCCACGGTATGAACCCTTTTTCCTAGATTTTTATCACAGTTTGTAATATTAGACTTGCATAAAACAATTTATTTCCATCGCAGTGAAAAATTCAATATGATTTAAATACAATATCCAGAAAGTGCACTTTGAGACTAGTATAAAAAACTTATTTCTATCATAGCTACCGAAAATCATTCGGATTTAAACATGTATCATGTGATGCAAAGGCATGAAAAATAGGATAAATAGTTGAAAGTTTGAGATTATTAATTGTATGTTTAACTCATTTCTGGTTGGAGGGAGGAAACACGTATCATGTGATGCAAAAGCATGAAAATAAGATAAATAGTTGAAAGTTTGAGATTATTAATTATATGTGTAACACATTTTTGGTGGGAGGGAGGAAAAGGCACTAATAGTGTAGGGCGGAAATCATTTCTCTTTGGGGTGTCTTTATATGTTCCAGTTGGATGGGATTGGAGTCACTTCATGTGTTTGGAGATGCAAAGGGAATAATTGACTGGGTAAAAGAACTATCCAATTTCAATCTTCCTATCCTCATAATTTGGATGAGACATATTTTCAATTTGGTAGGCTATCACCTATTTGTGGGACAACAGACGCACCTCCGTGGTGACTGCAAGTCTACGAAGACATACATACTCTACCCCCTTCTGGTTTTGAACCTGTGACCTCTTAGGAAGAAACACATGCTCTTAACCACTAGGCCAATCAAGTTGTATCATTAGACCCACTCAAGTTGTGTACAGAGAACAAAATCAACTTGCATATCTTTTATGCAAAGCATATCAAAAATACCTGGGAAATTCTTCTTTGCAACATTCGTAGAGGATGCATTGAGGAATTTTGACAGCATCGACTACACTTATGAGGTTTTCTATTTTCTTGTTTTTTTTTCAACTAATTATTTGGGGTGTTTTAAGTTTTGAAGACATACAAGAAGTATTTAAAGAGTCATAAAAGGTTGTGATACATTGAGGAATTTCGGCATCATCGACTTTTTTGTCTCTTTTATTTTTTTCAACTAATTATATGTGGTAATTTAAGTTTTGGAGACAAGACCGATGCTATACAATATTGCCAGGTGTCGTAATAGCATGGTATAAAAAAAATGAATATATCATTATAACTATGTGTTATCCTTTTGGCAGCTAGATAATGATGTAATTTTGGAAACATTAAACTCACGCTGTGATATACAATCTATAACAAACTGAGGATGATGATGATGTACAACATATATACTCTTTTTTTATATAATGAAAAGAAAACATTTTTTTCACTCATCATTTTAACAAATATCTTTGTTATTGGAATCAAAAGCCTAGAAGAAGAAAAAGTGACAAGGCAACAGGGCTATGTAAACTGTGAATCTTCACGGCATCAAATATTGAACTAGGTTTCTATAAAAAATAAGTAAAGAATTATAGGAGTAAAAACTGAAAAAATAGGAGATTATGAAACGTTCATGGCCAGAATAAAAGTGAAATATGACCGTATATAAATTAGAATATTGTGAATTTCTCTGTAATCTTTGATGTAACATGGTACGTATAGTATTTAGTAATTGTCATTTTTAATTTGATTATGAAATCGGGAAATATTTCAATCACTTTTAAATCGGATTTCAAGGATATTTAGAAATTTAACCATAGTTTTGTTAATTGAGTTCTAAAATATTTTAAAAATCAACAATCTAATTAAATTAAATAAATATACATCAAAATATTTCACAGTTCTTAATAATCTTCAAAATTTCAATTAAATTGAAAAATATATCATACGAAGATGAAGAGAAAGTAAACGTAGATCAAAAGGGAGGAAAAATCTCAGTAAAATAAATCAATAATAGATGAAAATCCCCATAAAAATTAATGAAAATGGATCAAAATTTGTGAAGGATATGCAAAAATTCAGTAGAGAAGGAACGTGAGTTCAAAATTTCAATGAAAAATTGTGTACCTACATCCAATTAACCTTAATTCAAATGGTGAAAACCATCTGGCTCAAGCTATGTCAACGTTTAAATTTTACGTCTGCATGTAATCCTGCTCTACTTTCTCATTGGAAAACACAAATGAAAAGTAAAATTGCTATACGAAACCTTCTTAATATCACTTGCGACTATCTTGGCATAATTAGTCTCATCATCTATGAAGACCATTGCTGGGTGGAAACAAAAAGGGGAAAAAATAAACAGTCAGCCGATGCTCTACATTTTGTGATTGATTATGTTAGAATTGGTGGTATTTAAAGATGTTGTTGCCTGGGATTTTAATGGCCACCGGTTGGCCACAAATAAAAAGTAAAATTTCTAAAAAAAACTTCTTAATATCACTCGTCACTATCTTGGCAGCATTAGTCTCATCATCTGTGAAGACAATTGCTGGGTGGAAACAAAATGGGAAAAAAAACAGTCAACGGATGATTTACATTTTGTGGTTGTGCTTTACATTTTGTTGTTGATTATGTTAGGATTGGTGGTATTTAAAGATGTTGTTCCTTGGGATTTTAATGCCCACTGGAATAAATTTATCTTGGGTTTTTTAATTTTTAGATTAGATACATTAATCTAGGGGTTCTAACTCTTAGATACACGCTGTTCTTCATAAATTCGACTTTATATTAATGACATAAGTTATTGATGTTTCTAATTAGGAAATTAAAATCATCAAGCTAGGTTGCAGACAAACACTAAGGTAAATCTGATGAACTGAGTTCTCATTTAAATATGTTACAAGGAAGTTTAAATTTACAACTGTTTGTTGCAGATATGAATTCATTACATTAAACCAGGAAATGATAAAATATGTGATAAAGTGGTAAACACTCTCCTATCACATGTGGATTGGAGCCTTTATGAATTGGACTGATGGAGAAAAGAGAGTGGAAATCTGCTACGCGAACTTATTAATTTTTATTCTCCGAGATGAATATGAAAATTATAAATAATAATGAGAAGTAAACAATAAGAAGAGCACCATAATGTCACATGCTCAACATAAAACATTGAAATTGATAACCACGAGTAAATGGATAACCACATGGATATCTTATAAGCATTACCAACATCAAAAGTACAACCAAAAATTTGATAAAACATAGATGAACTCTACAAATTCGATAATACCAGTTCTCTTCACCCCTGCTCACTCCTCAATGACACAGATGATATAATGGAAAAGTAGAGAAATCATAAATTATCAAGGATATCCAACTTTGGATATTGAAAATAGGCACCATCCTAACTATGGAAAGGATTTTCAAGAATTTGTAGGGAACTCTTTTAATGATGTTCCATGTGTACTGGCATTTATGAGGTATATCTCAGAATTGGAAGAAAGACATGAAGATGACATGATCAGATTATTTATACTTTATTTGGGATAATAGTGTCATGGCTGGATCAAACATTCTTGCAACCCAAAGAGCATACATTCTCTCAAAATCTAGTTGAAAGCTTCCTCAAACATTGTCACCCAAGATTTCAGAAATTTGATGATCATGACCAACACTTGTTGGAAACATTACACTAGGAAGGCCACCTTTGTGTTTTTGTAGGAAATGATGGCATCCATGAAGATAATGATGGATATTTTGTAGAGGAAGAAGACCTTGTTGTGCTAAGTGAAGGAATCGATGAATATGAAAATGTATTGTAAGAAGAAGATCTTCCTCATCTCCTTCGACATGATGATCATCCAGATAAGGAAGACAATTTAGAGGGTGAATATCTATATTTTGATGATGTTTTTATTGATATGAATAAAGTGTTGAGTTCAAAATTTGAGGAATTTGTGTTGTTTCCATCATTTAAGAGGCTACTAACATACTACAGATCTAGAAGGAGAATAAGACAATAGCCCTGATACAGAATTGATCCAGATTCATTATTTGCACAAAGCAAAGGAATATCATAAGTTGTGTGTTTTGGGTCTACTCATATATATGATTAATATGAGAATAAAAATGACATTAAAGAAAATTTCTTAGATTCAGCTGTGAGCTGTTTTCTTTTCCCAGAACTCAATGTCAACATAGCTAATGTGATGTGTGATCAATCCAAACTCAAGGAAAAGAATGACAGGGTTTTTTATGAAGAGGAGAATCAATCAATTGCTAAAGGGAGCATACCGGATCAACCTTTTTATCAGGGCTTAATTCTACATTTATATTTTGTAATGATGAAATTCTTACCTCTCCATTTGATGATAGTTATGATAAATATGAAGAAAACCCAGCTATGAAGACCTCAAATGATATGCATCAGGGAAATTGCAGAAGTACAAAGCACTGTACAACATGTAATGATAGGATTTTTCTTGTTCTGGAAATTCCGAGCAAGGTTTTCTAACAGAAAACCATAAGGTAAAAGGGGAGGGTGAATGGGATGAATTTTTTTTCAGTTCAGTTATCATATATCATAGATGGCTTGACAACAAATATTACTAGAAATTTTAGCGAAGAGAAGACTGTGTTTAATCAAATAGTCCACTAAAATTTCTCAAAGAGGCTCTAAAATCTTGGTTGCCACCTCTCTTCTCCGTGGAAGAAATGCGCATTCTCAATATTTTGTTACATACGATGAAATTAATTGTTGGGAATACAAGAGTTGTTGAAAATGGACCATTCATTCCAAAGGTGATGGGGATCCCAAAATAATTTCGTTTGGATTTTAATGTGTCTATATTTTCAACAATGATAAAACACAGTGGAAATGGATGTTACAGTCTAGAGATGATGAATTGCTTACTTTGGATTATGTACTTCACTTTTGCAATTGAATCTTGAAATTTTGGGGTTCTTAAGTGATCCCAAGAAGGACCTGCGTGCCCAATAGCAGCAAGATGTTACCCCTTTGTTTGCATGAGGGTACCATAATAAATTTGTCCCTCTAAATTATCCCACAATTTGTGGACAAAGGAGATCGATAAAATTTTTGGAATTCTATTACTATGGTCGGCCTCTACTAGCTCTGATAATGGATATGATAGTTTGTGGGATTTCTCCTAAATTAGAGACAAGGATATGGTTTCACAGACACTTATGGGTTGTTGGATTTCATATAGAAGAAGATAACTAAGATAATTAATCCCATGGCTAGAACATCACCTGGTATCAGTGATGATCCTAAAACAAAGTGTAACCTAGTGTGAAGAGTATACAAGGCATTGTATTGAGAAGGATTAGGGTGTTGTTTGAAATGTATAACCAAGATGTCACCCTACAAGAGAGTTTTCAACATGGATGATGGAGATATTAGAAAGTCACATAAACTAGGAAACATTTGAAGTAGATCTTCCATAACATATAAGGCACTAGATGGCTACTAGTTCTTTACAATTATTGTGGGGCATGCATATAAAATCCTAGTCAAGGATGAACGTAATCTTGAAACTTAATCTAAATCCATCATAGTGTTGTGTCCCGAGAATAAGAAATAAATCTGAATAACTGTCTCATTACTTGAACCTTTTTACGTGGTATACCTGTGTTTGGAGATAACTGGTAAATACCAACATGTAGTAAATATGTAACAACAAAAATGATGAGTTTCAACAACTTCTGAATCAGGCTGAGTTAAAAAATGAAAATAACACTACCCAAGACTTTGGTCTGATTGTAAATAAGATGGTTTGAGAAAACATGTGGCGTGTTGAAGTATTAAGGGAAGTTTAATGATAAATGAATCAACATATACACACACACACACATACCATCAGTGAACCTTTCACTCATTGGACCTATAAAAAAATCAAACTATTTGTGTTTCAATTTAATTTGAGGTTTTTGAGGATCCTGAGTTAATTTTACATAGGCCAACCTTTAGAAGGTATCTAAAAACGGTTTCAATTGTGGGCCAACATTTGTAGTAGTTGTTTTCTTGATAGAATTTCATTTGTTTGAAGAAAACTACGCTGAGTTGACCTATAAAGGGAGGTTTGAAAACAAATGAATCAACACACACACTCATTCCATCAGTGAACCTTTCACTCATTGGGCCTATAACATAATCAAACTATTCGTGTGTTTCACTTTAATTTGAGGCTTCTGAGGTTATATATATATATATATATATATATGGGGTTTTGAATGCAATGATATTTGTTCTGGGTGAATCCTAACTTAAGTTTTCATAGGCCAACCTTTGGAAGGTATCTAAAAATAGTTTCAATTGTGGGCTAACCTTTGTAGTAGATGTTTTCTTAATGGAATTTCATTTGTTTGACGATTCAAGTTCATGTATTAAAGAGAGCATGGGGTTTTTTAACGGGTCTTCCTATCATTTGGAAACCTTAGCAATCATTCTCAGAAGCCCCAAACATTTACCTTAAAGATAATTTAGAATCATGTTGTGTGGCATGTTGGAAAGTCACATGGAAGGCTAGAAATCCCACATTGTCTGCATGTAGGAGTATTTGGGGGTATAAATTTCATGTTTAGCAAGCCTTTGAAGGCTAGATAGTCCACTTAAAAGCATCACCTATACATTTAGTGAGCCTTCTAAGGCTGGAAAGTACCATTTTTTCATGCTTGGAAGGTTACTTGTGGAATGGTACATTGCAGAAGGGCCTTTGAGGCTGGACGCCTAACATGAAGTACACAAAATTGAAATATTAATTTGAGAAGAGGAAAAGGTCTACATTTACATTCAAAAAGTGTGCTTCAAGTAGAAGGATCAAAAGCTAAAACCTATCAAATATAGGCACCCACCATTTTAAAGAAAATACAACATAGTACGTTTTGGCTAGCCTTGTCACAATACACGAGCATTCATCTTGTGTTCAATGTAATTTGTCTAAAGCTCTTTCAATCATAGGTATTAAATTGGGACGAAAATCATTCCCAAATCATTTATGTTCATTAAATAATTGCATTGTTAGGAATTTAAAACATATCATTGTAAAGAAAAAGTGTTTAAACACAGACAAACATAACAGTGAGAAATATCGATTCATCCCCTATAGGGTATATGATCTCAAACATCAAGACTATATCGAATACCTATTGTAAAACCTTTAACAACTAAATAGTAATGCAAAATATAATCAAGTACATAAAAATTCCTAAAACAGTCTCATAAAATCCCTGGTGAAAATAGGGTAAATGTACATTGTGATTGGTTCTACAAGTATTGGAAAAATCGGCGAAAAAACATGTCGCCGATTTATAACCATAGCTAACAGATATAATAGAGAGATTAAATTAAATTAAATTTTAAAGACGAATATCGTATAAAATAGAGAGTTGGAAAATAACTCAATAAATTTCTCCAGGAAAAACTTATAAACCCAACATGGACAAGCATGAATAGCTAACTGGAAACTGGCCTAGAAGAAAGACCTTAGTCAATCATGCCATAACGTATTTTGGTGAGCCAGGAAACAAAAGATAAAAAAATTTGGAACGAACCAAACCTGCAAGTAAGGTGAGAACCCCAGAGGGGGATTAGTTCAGTTATTCCATTAAGGTTTTAAAACCCAAGGAAAATAAAAACGTTTGACCAAAGGGGCATAATTGTTAACTTTCTGGGTTGAGTGAAAACCAAGAGACTACACCCAGAAGCAGGCCAGAATAGAATAAATTTTAGTCATTAAATACAATAATAGACTCTTGAAAGAAAGGAAAAAAAAAGTGAAATTTTATCAAATGTTGTCGAGTGGGGGTCTTAGGTAACCTAACCTTACCATTATGCAGATAGGAAATGAGTGTGAGGCATAATGAAGAGCCCTAGTGAATCTTATTTTCTGAGGAAACCCTGGTTAAAGAAAAATGAGAAAATATTAGCACCATGCTCAATCATCATAAAATGTGAGTACAAACATGTATAAATAATTATTTATAGGAATTCATTAGAAAAAAACCCCGCTGGTACATTTAGTCCCTGAGCCAAACCAATTAGTAAACCCGTACACTAAATAGGAAAAACGATATACCTGACAATATATACAATGAAAGGCTTATATAGAGTTGTTGGCAGAAATATATCAATTTTTCTTGGTGGTAATATTAAAGGAAAGGAGGTACCTGGACTTCATATTTCATGATGAGTGGAAGCATTTTGAACACCAACTAACACAGAACACTCTTGTAGCATCATTATTACGCCAGGAACCAGAATAGGTTGCTCTATGAAATAGTCAAGCGCCTGGAGCAACCGTAATGGTAAATGTGATGAATAATGGCAAGGGTTTTAGGAAAAATATGTTAGTGTTGGAGTATTTTATCCCCGCCATAAATTCCACCCCTACTCTCTTCGTCGTAGAACAGGGCCCGAGGATTCACCCTTCATCACGCAAGATAAGTGAACGTGGCACCATAGCACCAACGGTATTAATTTTCCATATCACCAACACTATTAATTTTCCATACGTGATTGTACCTAAATATATGAAGGGAATATCAATTAATATAAATGGGAGAAAGGTCCAGGGTTACGGGTCACATCCCATCAATTAAAGCATTAGCAATACAAGAAATGTTATGAAGGTATCAAATTAACCAAGGTAAACAGTGTCGCTATGCAATATGGAATAACATAGAATCGTGGTAATTGGGTTAGAAATATGCTAAATTATGGAAGAACTCAACCAAATTCTAAAGAGGAATGTTAGGGTTCCAAAAACAATCCCCACTATCCAAGATTACAAGAAAATCATAATTGTCACTAATATTAACAACCATGTAAGATGCCACGAAATGAGACAATTAGACACCCTTTCAAAACATGTGTGATCACGCAGGAAAAAATGATGTATGTAGTGGATGAATCTACCAAATAGTATGTCATATTAAAATAAATGATAGTGGTGACATGTCTATAAGTTGTGTAGAATTTACAAAAATCGTAATCAAGAAAAAATGAACCCAAGTGAAATATCGAAATTAAATATGAGATACCTATTATACATTAACCAGTAATGACTAAGGACACGTGAATAATGTCAACATAAGTAAGCAAAGGTGCTAAATATCCACAACATATGAATTAAATAAAGGTTGCTCTATGGTCCTATAAGATAATAAAATACCATACTCATAAAAATATAGCCATGGTTGAATGAATGACACGTTGATGTTATTGGTGCGGTATAACATTATCGTATAGATGCAAAGGATGAAACCATAATACCATTAAACCATGATATATCAAATGAATTATGAAGTGCATCAAGTCCATTACACGTTGGGATGGTAGTGGGGTTAGAGGATGAAGAAGGGTTAGATGCCTTGGTTGATGTGATCACCATAGCAAGTGTGACCTATGTTGATTACGGTATGGAACTTTTCATATATGTTTAATTGTGTCGTGGACCATTGGCTAATACAAATATCTAGAAATATATGTGATGGGAATACTTTCTACCAAAATAAATTCATGAGTGCATAATGATACTTAGACACTAATGAATAAGAAGCACTTCCAACTTGAAGTGTAAAGGAATGAAGGGTAGTGGATATACCATATGATGGAGGGGTTAATACAACCCTATTCAATGAACCTTGTTATGGTGATAAGTTAAAACCAAATACTAAAATAGAAACAGAGTGCATAAGCGCGCTGGTAGAGGTGGAAATTTTGGGAAACTTATAATACAAAATTGGTGCAAATATTAGAGGAATCAGGTAAAGAAGAGTATTGTTGAATAGAAAATTGGGATATATTGGACATGATGAATATGTAGTCCTTCCAACCTTATATATATATATATATATATATAATAAATCAACATGGAATCTGGAGGTTTGTTAGAGTTTATATGTGCACAACTTCAAAAACTTATGGGAGGAGAGTTCTACACCCTCTACACCAACACAAGAATAGTTTCTATATAAATTACATGCTTAACACTAGCACCAAGATCGAACACTTGCATCAAGGTGCAACAACACCTACACCAGTGCCAAGATCCCCAATGTGTGTTACAATAGTAGATGGAGGTTGGCTAGTAGTTAAAGAATGGA
Organism: Pinus albicaulis; assembly: GCA_034641835.2. NCBI lineage: Eukaryota > Viridiplantae > Streptophyta > Pinopsida > Pinales > Pinaceae > Pinus > Pinus albicaulis. The sequence goes on along the minus strand of CM076578.1, from coordinate 1,521,746,934 downwards.
TCACTCACATGACTATTCAAATGTAATTGCAGCACTGCATTTCTCGCATAAAAAATGTGCAGATAAGAAAATTGTATTACATTATCCTTCTAGGCTTGTAAAACATAATATTTTTCATGACAAGATCAATGAACAAATGTGAACTATGAGAATGTGTTTTCTATGTTGGACATACCAGATATTTTAGGAAGCTTGATCCCTTTGAAATTGAACAGTTACAATTAAAATATATGCTATAGGTGTGGAAGAAGACTAAAACTTGACAATGGTGGTGAGTATTTCTCCCAAGAAATTGAGGCATTTTGAAAATCTTGGGGAATTGCACACTTGAAGACAAATTCACATGGTCTCGAGCAAGATGGCCATGCTAAGAGACCAAGTCAGACCTTGATAAAAAATGCATGAAGCATGAGAGAGAATGCTAGCTTAAGCAAATGATTTTGAGCTGAAGAAGTTGCTACAATAAATCACATGGTCTTGAGAAAGATGGCCATGCTATGAAACCAAATCAGACCTTGATAAAAAATGCATGAATCATGAGAGAGAATGCTAGCTTAAGCAAAGGATTTTGAGATGAAGCAGTTGCTACAACTAATTATTTGATTAATATGTCACCAACTTCAATTTTTGGTGACATGTCACTAGAGGAAGTTAGAGTGGAAAGAAGCCCTCCCTTGCAGATCTTAGGTTTCTGAAGTGTGAAACATACATGTATGTGGCTAAAGTGGATAATACAAAACTTGAAATCCTATCTTAAGCAAAGGAATTTGAGCTGAAGTAGTTGTTGCAACTGTTTATTTGATTAACATGTCACCAAGTTCAATTTTGGATGACATGACACTAGAGGAAGTCAAAGTGGAAATAAGCCCTGTCTTGCACATCTTAGGTTTTTGAAGAGTGAAACATGCATGTATGTGGATAAGATGGATCAGATAAAACTTGAAAACATATTGGTCAATTTCCTTGACCCTTTATTGGTTATTCAAAAGGAGTATGAATCCACCACTGTTAATATTAAGGTAACCCCTAGCAAATCAAGGGCTACAAGTTTTGGTTTTCATCTGAACATCAACATACCTATAACCATGCTTAAAACCAAGATATGTTTTTCGACGAGGAGAAATCTCATGGAGATCAACATCAAGAATACATTACAAAACAAAAGTAAATCCTACGGTGATTCCAGAATAGCATAGATGAATAGTTGCAATAGATGTTGAATGTGAAAATTATGAAGGAAAAAGATGAAATTCATCTTCGTTTTTCATTCCAGCAAGAGGAAAACCAATCATCAATGGCAATTCAAAATGTGCAAGTTGAGCATGATCAACCAAATTGGAGGTAGAGTTTGAGGAACCTTCATAAGTGAATGGGGCCTAAGTTATATGGCTACGAGCCATGTAATTTTAGTTTTTTATCTTTATTTTCCATGGGTGAAGAGCCAAAAAATGTCAGAGAGGGTCTTAGTGGAGATGAAGCTTCTTATTGGAAGAAATTCATGGATGAAGGAAAAAAATACCATGGAACATAGCCAAACCTATCATTTGTCGGAGTTTCCTAGAGGAAGGAAGGGAAATATATGCAAATGAGTGTTTAAGGAGAAGTATAATATAGATGATCCAAAGCAGCATTACAAACCTTATTGGTAAAAAAGGGGCACTCTTAATTTTATGGTGTTGATTATGATGATGATTTTTCTTTGATGGCCAAAAATTCCTACATTAGGTTGATGTTGGTGCTAGCAATTGCTTATGATTTGGAAGTGGAGAAAACAAATGTGAAGGCCACTTTTTTAAATGTTGAACTCAAAGAATAAATCTTCATGAAGCAACCAAAAGGAAAGGATTTATGATATAATAGAGAGAAGACATGTTGTTTCAATTAAAGAGATCAATATATGGATTGAAGGAGTGTGAAGATAGTGGTACGAGTGGCTAAAGAAATATGTTGTTGGACAAGGTTGAATAAGGAGTGATGCAAATTAGTGTGTTTTCTTCAAGCGAAAATATAATCACTTTATTATTCTGAGCTTATATGTTGATGAAAAAAAGTTTGATTAGTTACAATAAAAAAAAAAATTGAGGAAACCAAGTTCCAATTGTCATGTAATTTTGACATGAAGAACTTAGGTGAGATGCACTATTTCTTGGGAATTCAAATGAAGAAAGGCCACCAAAATTGGAAATTGTTTAGAAACAATAGAAACAATTTGTTAAACATGTTTGAGATTTTTAGGTCCTAAGATGGATAAGTGTGAACTAGTTTTCTCTCGACCTCAAGTGGGATCGTGTTTGTCCACTCACATGAGTCCTAAGAGCCAAAAAGAAGAAGAGGAGACTACAAGAATTTCATACGTTGTGGTTGGTAGCCTTATATATGTAATAGCATGTACAGGACTAGATATCATTCGACATGTGTCAAGGGGATATTTAGGTACATATGGGTCACTAATGATTACATTATTTTCTATGAGGAAGATGGAGGTAAAAACCTTCAACTGCATGGGTTTGTTGATGCTGACTGGGCAGATGATATGCACAATGAAAATTACACTGGTGCTTATCTATTTATCTTGTTTTGAAGGATTTTTGAGTTGGAGTAAGAGGAAATTAGTGGTTTCCCAATGAAGTATTGAGTGAGATACCATTACAGTTTATTAAACAACCAAGGAATTTGTTTGATTGAAGAAAATTCCTAGATGATAATTTGGGGAAATGTGATTGTCCATAAAATGTAGATTGGATTTGGGGACCTTGTGGCTCTTTTCCTTGGACCCTATTAGTGCTTGGAGGTTGAATTTGAGGGGTTAGTGGACACAAACCTAATATGACAAAGAATATTAGTGTTTGAGCACCTATTCTTTGGGAGAAAGTCTTAGGGGTTTTAGGAATTAAGGGGTTTAAGGGTTTAGGTGTCACGGGTCAATGGTAAAGGGTAAAGGTTAGGACATAGGTGGTTTACGAGTTAAGGAGTTGAGGTCTAGGGGCTGTAGGGGTTATAGGCTAATGACTTAGTGGTTAAGGGCTTCAGTGGTTAAGGGTTAAGCACCAAGGGCTTGGGGGTTAGGGGATTTAGGGGTTAAGTGCTTAAGAGTTATGGGATATATGTGCCAATAGGTTAAGGGGTTAGGGTTAGGGGTTAATGGGTTTAGGGGTTAAGGCTAAAGGGTTAAGGGTGAGGTTTAAGAGGATAAGGGGTTAGGTCGTAGGGGCTTCAGGGATTATAAGTTAAGGGTTAGGGGTTAAAGGGTTAGTGGCTTAGGCTTTAAGGGATCAAGGGGTTAATGGGTTGTGAGTTATGACTGTAGGGGTTAAGGGATTTTGGCTTTGGTGTTTAAGGGATAGGGAATTTACTAATTATGGGTTAAGGTCTTATGGGTTGTGATAATGGGGCCCCTGATCACCTTATCACAAGTATTCGAGGTTACCTTATCAATTTCTCTCGCTACCTTCCCTATAGGGTCCCTAACCCCTATTCCATGAGGTTTTAAGGCCCCTTCCCATTGTGTCATGCTAGAACTATAAAACTCAGTAAACCTTTTGGCCTTGATTATTGAACATGTACTCAATTATCTTTTTCACGATATTCTCGTCTGGTCTCATCACCTTGTGAGGCATCAAGAGGAATTCCAAATCCTCGTTTTCCTCCTCTTCTAATTATCCCCATCGCACCTTCATTGAAGCTTTGTTACTTCCCAAATTATCCATCTCCTTCTTCCTTACACCCTCCCTTTGTGCAACATCATTGGTAGTGGTTGAAACCCATTCCTAGGATGCTTCAACTATTTGTCTACACAACGTCTCTAGTAGTAGCTTTTATCCCACTTCTCCTTCATTTCCACTTATGAGAGACTGCTTCTCGTCCATTTTCTCCTGACAGAGGAATCCCTTCTACAAAGAATTTGACAGAGAAACTCCTTCTGCAAATAAGTTTATCAAAACACTTTATAAGTTTATAACCTAATAATTTATGAAGAAACAATTTTGTCTTTAAAATATATATATTAAAATAAACCGTTTACCCTTTTTTTACTAGCATCTTGTAACCGCATTGTAATAATTTAAGATCAAATTATCTTTAAAAAAATTGGCTTTAAATAAATATTTCACCTTTTTTTTCACCAAAAAAAAACAACAGTATTATATTAGATATAACAAACTATTTACATATATCATAGGGCATATGTTCATCCACGTTCAGTTGGAATGTTCAATTGCAAAAAAAAATTACATCAAAATACCTCCACAGTTTAAGAAAGTATTACAATACTTATATCTTAACAAAAAAGAACCCCGAAATGAAAAAGGTAGTTATCATTAGTGTTCCACGTATTCCTCTTGTCAAAAAACATATCGTAACCTAACAATCCATGAGTTGGAGAAACATGAACCAATGCTCAGTGAATGGAAAATTTTCCATTGTGCTGATAGATCAAATTTGTATATAATTTGTATTGTAACATAACAAAAGGCACATCAGTGGAGTATGTGTAATTGTCAGATCAGTGAAGTGTTCCATTATTTTCTGAATTCTATCCAACCAGTTGAAAAGGAGTGGTGGGAAGAAAGAAGATATATTAGAAACCCACTCCACAACCACTTGTGAATCTCCAAGGACTTCTACTTGTACCAACCCAAACTTATATGCAAAGAAAAGAAGGCCCCAAAGTGCCAAAATTCAGCTCATGTATTTGACCCATTACCCCCATTCCAACATATATGGTACATAGTGTCAAACCAAATGATGATGTAGGTGCCAAAACCACAAATCACATCCTAGTTGCACCATCGCAGTAACCCCACAGAAAGGGTGTTAAAGTTACTGAAGGAGAAATTAATATCACATTAGGTGTACCCCCGCCAAAATATGTTTCCTTGTAATATGCCACGATGTAAACACACCTATGTCAAATATTCGGAAAAAATTTCTCAAAGATGAGTGAATTTCGGCTTTTCCAAATTCCCCGTATAATGTATATAGGAAGTGGTTCGAATGTTTTATATTAAATAATCCAGTCTCAAATACAATCGGCCACAGAAGAGTAGTTCCAATCCACTTGTAAATGCAACATCTTAAATACACCATTCCAAATTTATTTTGCAAAGGAGCATTGAAGAAATAGATGAGTCAGATCTTCCATTGCCTCCATACATAGTAAACAAAAACCAGACCCTCTTTTTCCTTTACGACACATATTGACCCATGTCAAGATTATATTTTTCCAAATGAGCCAAGAAAAGATGTGTAGCTTTGTTGGAATCTTCCACTTCCATATTTGCATAAACCATTTGTTGGAGGAAGAAAGAGTAAGTGGAAAAATGTACCAGTATGCCTATCGTACCTTTATTTGACCCATCAAAAAATTGTCATTCCATACATATTTGTCCTCGTTTTTAGTGAGAAATATGCTTGAATGTGCAAGGTTTCAAACATAGATATTCCATCTACGTTCAAGATCCCCATATAATCCAATTTTTGAGGCCATGAGCCAATATGGATTGGAAAATATGTCCTGTATAAATATTTTACTAACATAGTGTATGCCCAAATTTTTTATTTTCCATAGAAGGTCCAATGGAAAGGTGTGATCACTTGTAAATCCACAAATTGGATCTAAGCCAATTTCAATGTTTGTTACTTTTCCAATTTTCCATTGAATATTACTCATAAGCCATGGGCAATCCTTCATGAAGATCCCCCAAATATAGGATATGCCATGTGGGATGTGTGCGCCAACCTTTATCCATAATATCATCGCTTTATTTTGGAGGTATTGAGATTTTATGATGTTATTCCAGAGACCATCACCATTTAGAGCTCTCCAAAAAATATTCATAAGAAATTCCCAACTTATACGCTCGAGATCAAGGATGCTCCATCTTCCTTCCTCTTTCCTTCAAGTCATAATCGCCATGTTGGCCATATGATATTTGTGCTTATCAGAGTTACCATCCCAAATAAACTTGGAGATGATGGAGCAGACCCTTTTAATGATATTATTAAGTAGAGCGAAAATATGAAACTAGTATATAGAGTTGCTCTCAAGGACTGCTTCAACTACATTGAGCCTACCTCCCAGGGAGAGCGACCTGTGTGCCCAGATTAAATTTTATGGTGGAATTTCTCTATAAGACAACTCCAACCCTTAATTCCATAATAATTATGTTTGGCATAAATCAACTATATTTAAAACATGCATCAAATGCAGTGTCGATAACACCAAAAATATGAGAAATCTCCAGTACCAGTGCATCATCTAGGTAAACAGAAATCATATGAGATTTAGTATTATTCATAAGGAGTTTGCAGACCGATCCAAAGAGGTCAATAATACCATAAATGTGTCTGCATTCCATAACAGATAATATACCAAATAGTAATATATCATCGACAAAAATAAGATGAGTAACCTTGACTTCTCTAGTAATAAAGATACTTGCCAATTACTCGTCCATAAGTGTATGTAAGAGAAATCTTCTAAGTCCCTCAATAACAAGAATGAAAATAAGGGGTGATAAGGTGAATCCTTTTCGCAAACCCCGAGACATAGAAAATAATTTTTTAGGAAGTCCATTAACCAATACGATAAATTTTGCAGTAGATACACGGGCCATGATACATTTTGAAACTTGAAATGAAATTCAAATTTTGTGTAGGGCCAACCGAAGAAAGGTATAATCTACGCAATAAAAATATTTTTGTAGGTCCAACTTCATAATAATCACCTCAAGCTTCTTATATTTGATAGTATGTGCAATCTCATGTGAAATAGCAACCACATCTTGAGTTTGTCTTTAACGAAGAAACCCAAATTGTTCTTGGGAAATACCATCTAACAGTGTATGTTTCAGCCTATTAGCAATGATTTTGGAAAAACTTTTGTATAAGGTGTTTCAAAGAGAGATAGGCCTATAATAAACAAAATTTGATGCATGTGAAATCTTAGGAATCAATGTAATGAAAGTGGAATTAATATCACTAGGGATATAACCAATATTTCGAGATTCTTTTACAACCACCAATATAGCAGTTCCCATAATATCTTGGAAGTGTAAAAATAATTCAATGGGCGAGCCATCAGGCCTAGGGATTTTATCACAAGCAAAATATTTCATCGTAGCATGTAATCCTTCCATTTTAATGGGCTGAAATAACATAGTATTTGTGTCGGCATCGAACATAGTCAGATATGAATCAATGACCACCATTTTTTGCACAATATCCACCTCCACTCTAGCCCTATATTGATTGAAAATATATCTCAATGCCTCAACCTGGATGCCAAGAAGAGTACATAAACAATTACCATTAATATCTTGAATTTCCCAGATGGACTTCTCCCTGCGACGGTTCGTTGCATAATTATGAAAGAATTTGGTATTCTTGTCTCCTCCTGATCCACAGAGAGCATGAATTTTCAGTGTCCACTCCTCCTTATATAATTTTAAAATATCATTCTTTCTCCTTTCTATATCCACAGTTAGTAATTTATGCACTGCCGAGAAATAACATGCATGTGAAGGATCAAATAATATACCAAGTTTTTTATTAATAGCCAAAATTTCATCTATATGCTTCCTCTTTTTAGTTTGAATCCAGTTACCGATAGAGTGTTTAAGAGCCCCAAAATTAATCCTAATAATATCCAAAGAATATGTGACCAAGGGGTCCGATCCTAGTGCCCAAAAAGTATGCACTAATGAATCAAATTCAAGAAATTTTAAGCAGTGGTGATTAAACTTTAATGGGAGAACACCCCAATCCCCATCTGACTGTCACTAGAGTATGATAGGGTAATGGTCTAAAATTTGGGATGGAATAAAAAAATATTTCATAGACCCTAAGAACTCCACCAAATTTTCTTGAAGCATGAAACAATCAAGTCTCTTAGTGATGCCTATGGACCCAGCCCAACCATTTCTCCATGTTGGAATAAAGGGATCCAACAAAATATCCACCAAGTGGTTCCTACCAAAAACATCGTTGAATTCCCCCGCCAATGGGTCCACTCTACAATGATCCCCCCATCCCTCATTATCTTCAACAGTGAGGTTTAAATCCTCCGCCAAAATAAGGGACCTCATCTTTAAGAGGCCACAAGATTCCAATTTATCCTAGAAGAATATGGCTCATATGTATTAAGAATATTAAACGTGTCCTTCAAGCCCCTGCTGAAACTAGGTAGAAGGATACCTGCAGAGGATTTATAGAGAAGAAAATTTATGACCTTAGGATCCCAAAAATCTGCAAGACCACGACATAAACCCAAAGCATCCAAATCACATGCCCGCCACTCGAGACATATGTGGAGGAGAATGGGCCATATTTTGTCTCCAATCATCATCGTCTCTTGGAAAAGGATAATAGAGGGGTGATTAACCCCAATCAAATTCCAGGGTACGAGGGTTTTCGGGCACTTCCCAAGCCCATGATGTTTAAGGACATGATTTTCATGGTAAGCCCTCATAATTGGGCAAATAATCTCTAAGGGCGTGAATAAGAGATAAAGCAGAAACATAAGGTGATGTACTAGAAGATGATGGACCAGGATCCAATGTTGCAGAAATATTTTGAAGATCAGTATCATCCCCATTCAAATGATACAAAGGTTTTGAAAATCGTTCCTTCCTAATGGTCAAATTATGATGAGAATTAGGACTGATAGAGATCTTAGGAGAGGAGGATGAATGAATCAACAGGGTCTCTAAATGGATATCAGGGTGAAGGCGAAGAAACTCGATATCACTCCCCACTGAATTAGTGGGAGAAATGTGTCCAGAAAAAGTCCCAAATTGAATATTAGTAGGGTCAGGGCTAACAGTCAATGAGTCATCAATAGTGGAGGTCGTTCATGGCTAGATTCCAAATTGTATGAATAGGGAGAAATTTATGGTACATATAAAAATGAAGAATGTTCAATACAATCAGAATGTGACAACTAAATATGTGGAGAAAATAATACGTAAAGGAAGAAAAGTAGAATTAGTAAGAGAAACAACACTCGATACCAAAACATTACGAATATTTTGCTCAAGACTTGTCATAGGTGGTGTGATTTTAAGCTTACCTGAGAGAGAGTGTTGACCAATATCTTGAGTCATCAGAGAGTGTATAGATGGACTCAATGGAAAATCCCCATTGCAGACAGTCTCTGATATTCCATGTCGTGGATTTCCAAATCTACATGGGTACTCAGAAATAAAATGTCCAACATTATGACAACCCAGGCAATGAAAATTAATTTCCCAATAGTCAATTCGCCACCTCATAGAGAAGCCACCCTAATTGAGCTCCACCTCTGCACGAAGGCCAACAAGAAAGTCCACCTCCACCAAAATCCATGTGATATGCTTATCTCTCTATAAGAGGCTTGCTTCCTCTAGGAAACAAAACTTACCATTGGAATTGTTGATCATCATTAGTGATTCACATGACTAGAATACGAGGGGTAAACCAGGGATTTTAGCTTGAAACCAATTTATTTCATCGTAATTATAAGTATGGATCAAAGCCCACATTTCAGTGATGTAAAGAGAAGAAACCAAGACCATGAACCCAATATGATCCCAAAATATTCGCAGCATTGCCTTCATTAATAAAGTGGAAGAAAAATCATTGATTGTATAAAATTTTGAAATGAGTAGAGTACTTAAGAATATGGTACCAATGTTCTTTCATGAAGGATTCCATCTGAGATCCATCCATTTGCAGATAAAATGAATTACCCATCAAAGCACTTTGTTGTAATCTTACCACCTAGTCCCAAAAAACATCGGAACAAAAAATGATTTTCTGATAATCTGGATCAACCTTAACTTACTTCTTTTTCTGCAAATGATGGAAAAACATTTTTCTTGCATTACCACATTATGTTTTGATAACCTGTGGGTATATCGAAATATTCAAAACCACGTGTACAGTTTTATTTACAAGAGATATCCCAAAGGGCTAGACTCCTAACTCGGGGTAGCTACGACTCTCTGCCTCAATAGTTTCATGTACCAACACATCAAGTAATGGCACATCACTGCCCCATTTTCCTTCAGTATCAAGTGACATCCTACCGATAGATGCAGTAATGGAAACTTGTACAACGGACACCGCTGACACTCTCCAATCCCTCGTATATGTGTACCAAAGTAGAGAGCATTACTAAAAAATACCTTACCTATTAGTGTCTAAAAAACCTCAATAAAATATGTAGACAAGGTAAATTAATGTCCCTTATAAATTATTGAACCCACTCAATATAGGTTGTCACTAGCTCAATCCACTAGGACACCCCTTCAAATACAATAGACTGGCCAATGACTGTCGACCAATGTCCTTCATAAAATCTCATCAAGAACACAATCAACAAAGATCTTCAATGACGATGCAAACCATTAATGGACTGTCCCTCATATAATCAATGGCCAATTTGGAAAATAAATATCCCCCGAGGAAAATTAATGACCCCAAGAGACTCCTTCCTGATCGAATTCAAAATTAAAATATGTTACCAACTCCACCAACCAAAATGAATGAAATTACATAGCAGTAAAGATCCTTGGAAATCCTCCTATTGACCAATCCAAAACCAAAGAGGAGCAAGAAGATCCATAGGAGAAAAGGTTCATAAGAAATACCACGTAAAAAAATCAGTCAGTGTGTCTTGGATAGACCACACAAAAGACCAACAAGTAGCAGATAATATCCTTGGAAATCCCCTAATTGAAAATGCCAAACCAAAGAAGGAGCAGGAAGATCCCCAAGAGAAAAGGTTCAGAATAAAGACCACGTAAACAACTGGTTATTGCATCTCAGATAGACCACAGAATAGACCAAAAACTAGAGTGGAAAATAAATTGTTATTAGTGTACCTTGAAACAAAAAAAATAGTAGAGATCCATGATATCATCGAGAAATAGGATAAAAATTGAATCTAGCTTAGATAATTATGCTTAGAGGTGTTGTACCCAACAAAACCAGCAATTACACTAGAAAAGGCCACATTTAATCCACTTACCTCTACACTTCTAGTCAAAATTACCACGCTTGTGAATTTTGTGAATAATTCTTCCACAATCCTATCTTTTATCCTCAGCGTCTGCTTCTCACAAAAGTCTTTGTAGTGATTTTGAAGTAGGCATATTGTCTGCCAATGTATATTCTATAATTTTCCTCCATCATCCTTCATGTGAATCTAATTGATCAGATTTGGATCAGGACCTAAGTGATAGCTCAAATTTCAAAGTGTTTGAAACTATATCGAAACTAAGAGACCAGATAAATCTTGTCTTCCTGATTTCGACAACGCGAACTGTTCGAAAAACTGACGTCATATGAATAAGTTATTGCAATTTGAAAAGTCCAGTAAACTACAAATTTTGGCATTTAACTAGGGTTGACTCGGCAAAGGTACAGTTAGCAAAAAGAATATTCCAAGGAATATTCTGGGAATATTCCAAGGAATATTCTAGGAATATTCCAAGGAATATTCTGGGAATATTCCCCAAAATATTCCTTTTAGACTAATTTACAAGAGGACAAGTGGCAGGGTTTTATTGGCCACAATTTTGAAGGGCCAATGAAAAGGTGCCACGTGGCCAGCTCTGAGGCTGCCACGTTGCCCTTGAACTACGTGTAAAATTTTGGTTTGGGTTCGCAGGAGTCGACCCTGCGACCTCCAACACAGCATGCACCTGCTACACTGCATAAGCTACGAGAAGTTCTTAACCTGTATGGGGTTTAGGTTTATGTTAACGTTTATTGAATTTGTGTTTGGGGGTTCGGGACCACCGGCGGTCCCAACCTGCCAACAATCCCGAAGCACTTGTCACATGGAAAACAACTGACGGTTATCACAACAGTGTTCACTAACCGTCAACCCAAACCTGCAGTATCCTCAATTTAAACTTATTCGTTGTGTGATATCACATGCCATGGTTCACAACTTCTCCACGCGGTTTTCATTAACCATCCTCCACAACCAGGGTTCAACCCTTATCCAACCATAGTCAAGTCGTGGGTTCCACCTACCATTACGGTCAGGTTCAGGATTGAGGTGCGCATGTGGCCACCCTAACCATAAAATTTAATGTAAACAGTTAAATCCAGCAGCATGTTTGGAGGCATGCTTTTTTTGGCGGAAATTTCCAATTTGACTCCAGTTAACTGGAGTCCTCCACAATTAGTGGAGTTTTTCTAGGTGTTATTGGGAAAATGAGTTGGAGACTCAATTTTCACCCATTCTAAGTGAACATAGAGTCATTCTTACTAATTGGAGTGTTCTAGAGCTACTGGTGAGGGTTGCAGAGCCATCAGAGAACTTCTGGGCGAGATTTTTCTTTAGAGAAGTTCCAAGGGCCACTGGGGCCACCACGGGCCAGCAACAGAATGAGGCCTAGCTAGGGCACCTAGAGGCCATTTTCAGGAAACAATAGTAGTTTTTGGATGTTTTAGACATTTTGGAGCGGTTGGTGAGGTTTGTAGAGCCATCAGAAGAATTTTGAGCGTGATTTTTCTTCAGATAAGTTCCAAGGGCCACTAGGCCATCAGGGGCCAGCAAGAGAATGAGGCCTAGCCAGGGTAGTCAGATACCATTCTCAGCAAACCAATAGTCTATTTTGACTATATTGAACCTTATGAATCCAATGATGGGTTTTTTCAGAAGCATTTGGAGACTTCTGAAGGGTGATATGCTTCAGAGAAGTTTTCAGTGAGCCCATAGCCATAAGGTGCCACCAGGTGTTGGAGGCGTAACCAGAGCAACCAGAGGAATTTTTCATCAAGTGAATAGTCTATTATGACTATTTTTGACATTTTGAATCAAATGGAATGATTTTCATAGCCATTTGGAGACTTCTAGATTCGAAGAAGCCACAGGGAAGTTTCAAGCAAACTAGGGCCACTAGGGGTTGGAGGCCTAGATTAGGGAGCGAGAGCTCATTTGGAGAAAATGAACAGTCTATTTTGGGTGAATTATATATTCTAGAGATAGTAGAAAAGGTTTCAGGGACATAAAATACTTCTAAGGGATTTAGTGCCACAAAGAAGCTCATGGAAGCTTAAGGGTACTAACAGTAGAGGTGAATTCAAAGGGAGCCTAGATCCATTTCCAGAGAGATAGAAGCCATTCTAGGGGTATGATGGTATTCTAAATCCCTTGGTACAGAATAAAAAACCATTGGAGTTAAGTAGAAACTTGTGAAATAAATTTTCCATCATAATTCCAAAGAGCCAAGTCAATTGACGAAGGCTCAAGGAGACGTAGCTCACGACATTAAGGTGAACTCCTTTATTAAATTTGTTTTTATGTGTTGATGATTAACTTGATTCAATTTATGCTTTCTTTACATGTTTTTAATCAGCAAAAAGAAAGGTTTAATTCCTCATACATAAAGCCTTAAAACAGTTTAAAACACATACACCTGATTCAAGTAATCAATTCCACACTATCAAGTATAAGCAAGATCTTAATTTTTTTAACTAAGCGGGAGGTGCTTGCATAGCATAACAAGTCAGCCACCCATTTCAGATCAGGTGGTATCGGAGCACTAGGTTTCTTTCTTAACAGAGCACTAGGTTTCTTTCTTGACAGAGCACTAGGTTTCTTGCTTGACTTGAAAGGTATTTAACAGTGCAAATAATTTAACTATTTGAAAATTCACTGATGTTTACAAGTTTGAGTTTTCTAGAGGTGAAGTGGAGTTACTATTAGCTAAGTCTAGAAGAGGACAAGAAGGAAGAAGGATGAAAGCATTCTCCTTACCCAAAGGACCTCAAGGAAACCCATGAAGCACAAGAGGGATTGTTGCCAAAAGGATTCTTGAAGAAGAGATACAAGTTGCAGAAAAGAGCTTGAATCTACAACCAAATTGTTTTGAAGCTTTTTCAATGTTTTTTAAGCTTTGTGTATTGATGTTGAAGTTCCTTAATTCATTTACATAAAGATAAAAGCTTCATCAAGTGAGGTTTCAAAATCCTCCCTCTTTACACAACTCTTTGATAAAGAGATGAAGCGGGACTTCTACATCCTGAAGGATATGGTGCAAAGTTTGTATAAAGATGGAAAGGAAAGCACTAGACTTCATGAGAAATTGGTTTCTATGAAGCAAGAGAAAGAATTACTTCTTCAAATAATGCATGAGATGGAGATGCAACTCCATCATTCCCAAGAGGCCTTAACCAAGCACATTCTTGAAGCAGAGGTAAATCACCCAAATTTGTCTTCAATTTCCTCTTTAGATTGATGTGTACGTTCATTCGAAAACACACTAGAGGTATAGGGTCCAAACTAATGTTAAAAATGGGCTACGAAGACAAGGGTCTAGGCAAACATGCACAAGGCATGATTGAGCCTATTATGGTTGAGGAAAGGCCTAAGAATTTTGGTCTTGGTTAGTTTCAATCTTATGGCGAAAACTCTACAGCCATGAAGGCATGTGAGACAACTCCAAGAAGAAATTTTGTTGCAAGTTAAAACCCACAAAAATGTCAAGTTTGTTTTCAAGTTGAATGCCATTTGAAGCATATGTTGTAGCAAGATGTTTATAGACGTGCAGTTTATAGCGAGCGAGAGATTTTTGACAGCTATCAAGGCATTAACATTGATGTTGGTCTTCAAAAGAGAGCCACAACCTCTTCAAGTTCATCTTCTAAAGAAGGTAAAAAATATGGACATGCAAAGAAACATTTGAGGTATAATTCTTCCCATAGTCAAGTTCATTATGCTTATGTTAATCATGAAAAATATACATGCATGAATGGAAGAAAGATTTGTTGTTCCTATTGTGGTTTGTGTAACCATGAAGTTTCAAAATGCTGGAAGAGGATGAAGGCATACATGAAACATTCGAAGTGAAGGTGATTTGCACAGAAGATGCAAAAGACTTGCACATATTGTCAGAAAAAGGGAATTTTTATTGCCCAATGTTGGACACTGCATCCAACCAATCATCCCAAGCATTTGAAGCAAGAGGATAAAAAGACTTGCGTAAATGGAACCAAATATTCCATCATCGATGTGATATCAGATATTTAACAAGAAAAATATTTTCAGCAACCAAAATCATCATGGAAGTGGCTTGGTAAGAAGTGGTTTGACTTCTTGACCCAGTAATACATACATTCATTTGTACATATGAAAATTTCAATCATGTATGCATGTATTTCTATTGAAAACTTACGTTTGTATGAGCCACCTGTAATCAATGATCAAGGAAGTGATGTTCAGCTACCTTCAATTGAATATTTCTTGCCAAAATTTCTGAATGAGCTCAAAGAGGATACACTTCTTGATAGGAGGACAAGAGTACCAAAGAGGGGAAGTGATGACTACCTTCGAGTTGGGCTCAAAGGAACTAAGCCAAGCAAGGCAAAGTGGATGGAGGATTGGAAAGGTGAGGGTGCTATACTCTCATCTACTGAATAGGTATTCAAGTCTTTTAGGGTCCAAAAGATTCCCAATGGGGAGGAGTGATCAGATTTGGATCAGGATCTAAGTGATAGCTCAAATTTCAAAGTGTTCAAAAGTGTGCCAAACCTGAGAGACCGGATATATCTCATTTTTTTGATTCTATCACTGTGAATAGTTCGAAAAACTAACACTGTATGAAGAAGTTATCGAGATTTGAAAATTCCAGTAAACTGCAAATTTTGACATTTGACCAGGGTTAACTAGGCAAAGGGTCAGCAAAAAGAATATTCCAGGGAATATTCTTGCAATATTCTATGAATATTCCTCGAAATATTCCACGAAATCTTCCTTTTAGACTAATTACAGGAGGACAAGTGGAAAAATTTTATAGGGCAGGGTTTTGAAGGGCCAATGAAAAGGTGCCACGTGGACAACCATGAGGCCGCCGCGTGGCCCTTGAATTGCGTGTAAAATTTTGGTTTGGGTCCGTAGGAGTCGACCCCGCGACCTCCAACAGAGCACACACCTCCCACACCGCATGGGCTACGAGAATTTCTTAACCTGTATGTGGTTTGGGTTTATGTTAATGTTTATTGAATTGGCATTTGGGGGTTCGGGACCGACGGCAGTCCCAACCCACGGTTCGGGACCGACGGCAGTCCCAACCCACCAGCAGTCCCGCAACACTTGTCACATGGCAAACAACCGACGGTTATCACAACGATATCCATTATCCGTCAGCCCAAACCTGTAGTATCCGCAGTTTCAACTTATCTGTCATGTGATATCACATTCCACGATTGACAACTTCTCCGCACAGTTTTCGTTAATCATCCTCCACAACCAGGGTTCAACCCTTATCCAACCACAGTGAAGATGTGGGTTCCATCGATCGTTACGGTCAGGTTCGGGGTTGGGGTGCGCATGTGGCCACCCTAACCATAACAGTTAATGTAATTAGTTAAATCTAGCAATAGGTTTGGAGGCGCGCTTTTTATGGTGGAAATTACCAATTTGACACCAGTTAACTGAACTCCTCCATAATTAGTGGATTTTTTTTAGGTATTACTGGGAAAATGAGTCGGAGACTCAATTTTCGCCTATTCTGAGTGAATAGAGCATCATTCTTAGATAATTGGAGTGTTCTAGAGCCATTGGTGAGGGTTGCAGAGCCATCAGAGAACTTCTGGGCTAGATTTTTCTTTAGAGAAGTTCCAAGGGCCACTAGGGCCACCAGGGGCCAGCAACAGAATGAGGCCTAGCTAGGGTAGCTAGAGGCCATTTTCAGGAAACCAAAAGTCATTTTTGGATTTTTCAGACATTTTGGAGCCATTGGTGAGGTTTGCAGTGACATCAGAGGACTTCTGAGCATTATTATTTTCAAAGAAGTTCCAAGTGCCATGAGGGCCATCAAGGGCCATCGGGAGAATGAAGCATAGCCAGGGAAGCCAAAGACCATTCTTAGCAAACCAATGGCCTATTCTAACTATCTTGAACCTTCTTAATCCAATTATGGGGCTTGCAGAAGCATTTGGAGGATTTTTAAGGCTGAGATGCTTCAGAGAAGTTTTCAGTGAGCCTAGAGTCACATGGTGCCACTAGGTGTTGGAGGCATAACCATAGAATCTAGAGACCTTTTTCAGCAAGTGAATAGTCTATTCTGACTATTTTGGACTTTATGAATCCAATGGAAGGATTTTCAGAGCCATTTGGAGACTTCTAGAGCCAAAGAAGCCATAGGGAAGTTTCCGGTAGCCCTAGGCCACCAGGGGTTGGAGGCCTAGATTAGGGAGCCAGAGATTATTTGGATCAAATGAACAGACTATTTTGGGTGACTAATATATGTTGGAGATACTAGAAAAATTTTCAGGGACAGAAAAGGACTTCTAAGGGAGTTAGTGCCACAGAGAAGCTCAGGGAATCTTAAGGGCATCGACAATAGAGGTCAAGTCAAAGGGAGCCTAGACACAATTCCAGAGAGATAACAATCATTCCAAGGGTATGATGGTATTCTAAAATCATTGGTACAACATAAACAACCATTGCAGTTAAGTAGAAACTTGTAAAAGAAATTTTCCATCATAATCCCAAAGAGCCAAGTCAATTGACGAAGGCTCAAGGAGATGTAGCCCATGACATTCGAGTGAACTCCTTTATTAAATTTGTTGTTACGTGTTGAAGATTAATTTTCTGCAATTTATGCTTTGTGTACATATTTTTAATCAGCGAAAACAAAGTTTTAATTCCTCATACAGAAAGCCTTAAAACAATTTAAAACACATACACCTGATTCAAGTATTCAATTCTGCACTATCAAGTATAAGAAAGATCTTAATTTGTTTCACTGAGTGGGAGGTTCTTGCATAGCATAACAAGTTAGCCACCCATTTCAGATTACTAATCCATGTTGTTGATGACAGTCAAACGCTTGAGCACAACAATGTACTAATATCAGCAACCAACATAAATAAGTAGCATTCAAAATAATTGAAACAGTGAAAAAACACACATTAAAACACAATTGATGGAGACCCCAAAAAGTACTCCAACTATGTTACTACCTATACATGTTCAGCGAAATTGTCTCCATCGCTCATCTCACCAAGCACCTCTATTTTCGGTCGCCATCACTCTACTTCTTGAAGAACCCATCAACAACATAAAGGCAGACCCCTGATCATTTACTTTTACTTTTTTTACTAGCACCTCGTATCGAAAATTTTAAGACGAAATTAAATTTTAAGATAAAATATTTCTTGTCTTAAAAACCGTCTTAAAATCCCCCTCCGTGTATTAGTGTCAAATGCAAATATAGAAAATTTGTCTCTAATCGTATCAACAAAGATCAAAAGGACAAAAGAGGAATTGATGTTCGAGAGCTAGAGTCAAAGAAAGTTGTCGCGTTCTTCGTAGCTCGTTACCTCACCAAAACTAAGAGCCCAACAAATCGTTGTATTTATATAAGATAACGTGAATGGTAAGTGAAATAGTAGCCTAGATATTGGCACGAGATAGTAGTAGCCTACAAGTTGGCGGACTTAGGGTGCATTATCAGAATTTTGCAGGTGTTAGATGATATTTTCTTAAATTAATATGGTTTTGTCTTAATTGTTAATTGTCTTAAATGAGTTTCATCTTAATTGTCATTGTCTTAAGTGGCCATTGTCTTAAATATAAAATTTTGTCTAAAATTATTTGTGTCTTAAATATAAAATTTTGTCTTCAAATATTTTTGTCCTAAATATAAAATTGTCTTAAAATATTTTTGTTTTAAACAATTTTTTTTCTTAAATATAAAATTTTGTCTTAAAATAATTTTTATCCCAAATTGTTTTTATCTTAAATATAAAGTTTTGTATCTAAAATAATTTAATTGATATTAAATTTTAATGTAAAATAACTAAAATAAAAAATAATTTTTTAATAAAAAAATTATTATCTTAAAAATAATGCCTTTGCCCAATATGTGAATATATCACACTCCCCTATTAAAAAAATAAAAATCTAAGGCCAGCGTGGTCTCAACCAAAGCTAGGTAATTGGCAGAGCTGGAAGCAGAAGCAGAGTGGTCTCGGCCAAACCATGGTGATCCTTATTGACCCAGTCACCCATTATCATACTTCGAACACATCGTTTCGAGTCCTCCAGTGATTAGATTTCGGCTAAGGCATTTTCTTCACCAATGAAATCTTGCACCATTTCCACCACTAACATTTGGAAGATTCCGCTCGCTACTCTTCAAAGTCACATGATCCACGATAATTCCACCCGCCCTCTCCTCCACTAAAAAGACAACAAAGAAATCTAAATGAGACTGAAGCCACCAAGGGAATCATTCAGTTGTATATAGCACCCTTTCCGTCTGAGAATCAGAATGGCAGCAATAATATTTTCTGCCACAGTGCCTTTGTGGCATCTCATTCTCCTCCACTTGCAATGGGATTTAATCTCAGTCCTTCGAAGTCCAACCAGAAATCACGGACCTGGCAAGCTGGCAAACTCAAACTAGCCATGCGTACGAATGGCATCCACCAATATTGTATATGGAAATTAGCAATGAGCATTCAATAGTGTATATGGACAGGACAAAGACATGTTGTCTACCTAGAATGGTAGTTTTTCGCTAAAATCTGGTAAAAAAATTTCAAAAAATCAGGTAATTAGAGTGTTTGAATTGAATTTTTTATAATGAAAATGGATTTAGCACTATCAAAAATCTTTGGGGCATCCAAAATACTGAAGTTTAACGATTGTAAACAAAATTGTGATAAATCTTTGCCAATTTTTTTCAAAATATTTACTAAATTCTTTCCAAATCTTGTGTAAATTATGAGCTATTCCGTTGCTTTTTTAAGACTACAGCGTATTCTAGTTGGTAGAAGCTGGAAGGTGAACAGGGCCGGTGAGGGAGTCACATCAACCGGAAAGCGGCAACTCAAAAATTCCTACTTCGATGACAATTAGTCTTCTGTGTACGCAAGCAGCGTTGCGGTCTTAGGTGAAGCGAGAAACTCTTCCGACGCTCCACAATGCATCCAAAAATTGACTTGCATCCAAGAACTCATTCACTATTGTCAACGTATGAAAGCTTCAAACCTTATCGCGTGGAAACTAGCCGTTTCTCATCTGATATTGTCAAGGTAAGAAAATTTAAAACCTTATCGTGTCGCAACCGGCCATTTTTCCGGACCTGTCGACGTACAAAGACAAAATTCTTTCAAGTAAAAAATATGACGTCGCTGTCATATAATCTGATTCGTTCGCAACGAACCATTGTATATCATGGAAATTTGTGGAGTGGGCAGCGGGTCACTGTCAGTTCGTTAGAATCCACAATAGCTATATAAGATTTTCCTATAGAAGGGCAAGTTTGACACGCTTCTAATTTCTATTTCGTGACAGTATTCTCCGCCCTTAACTTCCATCGACGACAGGCCACAGTCCTTCGGAGCTCCTGTATCCGGTATTGATGGGGTTTTGGAAAATGAATCCGAAAATTAATGCTACAACTTCAACTTTACAATGCAGTTGGATTAAACGGTTGCCCTTTCATTTTTTTTTCCGGAAAGGGGGATTTTTTATTTATTTATTATCATTGCTATGGCTTCTGGTCACACCGGAACGGGGCACGGACGCTGAGGAGGAGGTTGTTATGGCGGCGGGCATGAATTCAGTAACGGGCAGCGTGTTACTTATAGTCACTGTATGTACGGGAATGCGCTTGGCAGTAGCTGATCCGGAGATTTCTACCGTTTGGGGCGGTTGTGGAAATAGCGGCAATTATACATATACAAACGGTAGCGCATTTCAGCGTAATCTAAACAAGGTTTTGGATTCACTGTTGAAAAATGTTTATGCCACCGGATTCAATACTTCTAGTATTGTTTCTCAGGGGGGAACCAGCAATATTACAGTTTATGGGCTTGTCCAGTGCAGGGGAGATTTAAATTCTTCGGATTGCCAACAGTGCGCATCCACGGCTAAAGCAAATCTTGTTAAGGGATGCCACAACACTTCTGGATTCATTCAACTAGACGGCTGCTTCTTGCGGTACGACAATCATAACTTTTACAACGACATTAAGAGCACGAAGAATTCGCGAGCAAATATTCTCTGCAACACTGCGAACAGCAGTCGGCCGCAACAGTTCAGTAATTCTGTGAAAGCCCTGCTCTCGAATATTACCGCTGAAGCTCAACAGAGCCCCGAGTTTTTTGCTGCAGATTCAGTCGCTGTCCCTTCTGGTTTAACGGCGAATATATACAGCTTAGCGCAGTGCTGGAGAGATCTGTCCCGCACAAGCTGCGGATCGTGCCTAACTGGTGCCTTAGAAAATATATTCAAATGCCAATCTGGAGCTCTTGGGGCACAATTCGGATCTAAGAACTGCTATTTACGTTACGAGGTTTATGAATTTTTCAACACTTCCTTTATCGCGCCACGGCCAGCAGCGAGTCCTCGGGTATCATCCGGTATATTCTTCACCTACTTTACGAACGATGATAATAATATGGTCGTTTAATTCTAGGGAACTAACTCACAAATTTGGTGACAATATTTGTGCAAATTTGCAGGACGAAATAACACTAGAGTTTACGGGATAGCTCTGGGAGTAATAGTCGGCGGTACACTTGGATTTATTGCTGCCATACTGATTCTGAAGCGGAATGGTTTCTCTTGTCGCAAACGTCTGGAACAGTATTCTAGAGCCAGAGGTAATGAAACTGCAGCTACACATTCAGGTTTAAGGATCTCAGATACGATGATTAGCTCGCATCTTGTGAACTGTTCACCTGTTTCTTTACCAAGATATAAAGAAGCTCTGCAATTATTTGCGCAGGTGAAAGAGGAGAACATATCTTCCCGCTCACTATATCGAATTCGGAATTCATTTTCAACTACGAAATTCTGAGGGAAGCTACTTCCACTTTTAATGCAATTAACAAGCTCGGCGAGGGAGGTTTTGGGTTCGTCTTTAAAGTGAGCGCTTATGATCAGTACTTTCACATAGATAGTTGGAAATAGCAGGTCCAATTGATCATATGCAAAATTAGAATAATTTTGAATTGCATTGATGTGCAGGGGGTTTTACCTGATGGCAGAGTGGTTGCAGTTAAACGATTGTATATGGGTTCCAGGCAAGGAGATGCTGAATTTCTGAATGAAGCAAATCTCATCAGCCATGTTCGGCACAAGAACCTTGTGAAATTGCTTGGTTGCTCCATTGAAAACTCAGAAAGGCTACTGGTTTACGAATACCTCCAGAACAGTAGTCTGGACAAAATTCTATTCGGTTCCTTCTACCCCATTAACTGCATAATCACTGCATGGATTTATTTGAGTTTGTACATGTAGGTTACTAATATTTTTCCTTTGTGATGCTTTGCAGATGCAACAGGACATCATCTACTTGACTGGAAAGAAAGGTATGAAATCATGGTTGGAACTGCACGTGGGCTAACCTATCTTCACGAGGAGTCTGAGATTCCGATCATCCATAGAGATATTAAAGCCAGCAATATATTATTGGATGATAAGCATAGACCAAAAATAGCAGATTTTGGGTTAGCCAGATTCTTTGCGGAAGATAAGAGCCACGTGAGCACTAACGTTGCAGGAACTTTGTAAGAATTTTCTCTACCGTTAATCTCTTGAGATTCCATACTAATTCTCTATTAAATTACAGTAGATCAACCGATTAAAAGGTGAAATATATCTTAATAGCAATAGGATAGCACTGGATAGGTAGTTTTAGAGAATATTCTGGAATTTGACCATGGACAGCTTTAATCCGGGAGATTCTTAAAATCTACAAGTTCAATTGATGAAATTGAATATAAATTGTATCATTATAATGCAACAGAGACTTAGAGATTGCTAAATTCATATATAAATTGTATCATTAGAATGCAATAGAGACTTAGAGATTGCTAAATTCATATATGAAATCAAACTGCCACTGTAATCAATTTGATTCTCAATTTCAACAACGATTCCATCTCCAGATTTCGATTTCAGTAAGGTCATTTCAGAAAAAATGGCATAACGTTGATCGATTATACCTAGG
This sequence comes from Pinus albicaulis, assembly GCA_034641835.2. Lineage (NCBI taxonomy): Eukaryota > Viridiplantae > Streptophyta > Pinopsida > Pinales > Pinaceae > Pinus > Pinus albicaulis. The sequence goes on along the minus strand of CM076578.1, from coordinate 1,521,723,967 downwards.
AAATGGATCATGTTTGGTTTAAGATATGGATATTTCATTATGCAGAGGTTACATGGCCCCAGAGTACGCCTTACACGGACAACTGACAGAGAAAGTAGATGTATTTGGTTTTGGAGTACTTGTACTTGAGATTATCAGCGGAAGAAAGAGTCAGAGTTTGGTTCATGATACGGAATTTCTCATCGAAAGAGTATGGCTGATGTGATCTCATCTTGAAGTAGCGTTTTTCTCTGATCTCCACAAAGTTATGACCCCTTGCTAACTGAAGTGATATGTTTTTTGTTGATATTGACTAATTACCAGACATGGAGACTGTATAAAGCAGAGAGAGCTTTAGAAGTAATCGATCCCGCGTTGAAGGGTAGCTATACATGGGAGGACGGAATTAGAGCGATCACAGTTGGTCTTTTGTGTACGCAAGCAGTTGCAGCGTTGCGGCCTTCAATGTCGCAGGTGGTGTCGATGCTCACAAAAGAGCGAGAAAATCTTCCTTCGCCCACAAAACCTGCTTTCATAGATCTGGATTGTGTGGTGGGGATACACGACCAAGTTAAACGCCCTACAATTAAGGAGGATCCAGGTACAACATCAAGCAGTGCAGCAACTTCTTCAACAAGACCTTCCGGTATCCAATCTGGAAGTGGCGACCCTTCATCAAGCGTTCTGGAGCCGAGATGACAGGCAAGCAAGGCCTCTCAGTATTATCGTTTTGTTCTTTTAATATAAGAAAACGTTATTTTATTTTATAAGACGATGACAGTGAAGTACTCAGAGCCATTGAAATCCATTGGGATGCATCAGCTGAAGGAATTGTATGCTTGAACAAAATACCATCCCATTAGAGGATTCAAAAACCTTCAAAGTTTAGTTATTAGACATTTTAAAGGGTGGACCTGAAAGTGACCTTGAAAGACAAATTGTGCAGTTGCACTGGAAGGTTATATATAAATTAGTTTGTTGAATAAATAAGTGGCAAGATGGAAGCGTAACAGAGTGCATGCATAGTATTTTTTTCAAATGATTAGTATGATAATTTAGAAATGATTTTTTGGTTGTTATACCAGTCACAATGCCTAGAGGTTTTTTTTGGGAAAAAATTTGTTTGAGAAATCCATGAAATTTATATTTGTTGGTTTGTGTTTTGGTTTATGTGGAGTATAGTTTTCATGATATAAAGTTGGTTCAAATATTTTTGGGTATATTTAAATCTTTTTGGGTATATTTCAATTTTTTTTATGAAGAGAAGGGTGGTTGGAAGTGGGAATTTGATATTAGGAATCATTTATAGTAAAATTTAAGAGGATAAATATTTTTCCATTTTATCATTGTATTACAACCAGTCTAGCTCTATTTTAACCCAGGATCTATCAAACATTGAGAGGGATCAAATCTTTTAAGGTGCAAACTTTTAGTCAAGTTTTGCACCTCAAGAGATTTGATCCATACCTGCACTTGATAGATAGAAACGTGGTTAAGATGGATCTAGGTTGGTTATATAATACTATATAATATCTATATTTGTATATATGTGTCTCTTTCTTATTCCCTCTCTCTATCTCACCCCCTAAACATACACACTCTCTCTCCATACCTTTTTGTGTCTCTCTCTCTCCCTCTTACTCCCCCCTCCCTCTCTCTCTCTCTTCTCCTTCTCTCCTCTCTCTCTCCTTCTCTTTCTCTTCCCTCCCACTATGCTCTCTCCCTCACTCTATCTCCATCTCTCCCTTGTCACTCCCTCTCTCTCTCTCCACCTTTCTCCCTCTATGCCTTTCTTCTTCCATCGCTTTCTATCCCCGTCCAAATCCATCTCTCTCTCCTTATCTCTCTTTATTCCTCTCTCTCTTCCTTCCTCTCTCTCCCTTTCTCTCTCACCTCCCTCTATCTCTCTCTCTTCCCTCCAACTCTATCACTATGTCCCTCCCTCTTTCCTTCTCTCTCTATCTCTCCCATCCATCTCTCTTTCTTCCCCTTCTCTCTTGATCTCTCTCCTCTCCTCTTCTCTCTCTTCCCTCCTTTCCTCTCTCCCTCACTCTCTCCCCATCTCTCCCTTGTCACTCCCTCTCTCTCTCCACCTCTATCTCTCTATGTCTTTGTTCTTTCCTCCCTCTCTCTCCTGGTACAACTCCATCTCTCTCTCTCTTCCTCTCTCTCTCTCCCCTCCTCTCTCTCCCACCTCCCCCCCTCTCTCTCCCACCTCCCCCCCTCTCTCTCCCCCTGTCACTTTCTGTTTCTCTCTCTATCACCATTTCTCCCTCTTCCTCTCTCTCTCCCCTATTGTCTCTCTTACTTCTTCTATCTCCCCCTATCACTCTCTTTGTCTCTCTTTCTCATCTAAGCCCTCCAACTTTGTCATTATCTCCCTCCCTCTCTCTCTCATAAATTTGATTCCATTGTATTGTGTTTATGAAAGTATCTAAACTAAAAAGACTGAATTGTGAAAACCTTAAAATCATACATTATCTTTCCTCTATTATTGTAATTTTCTATTCATTTTTCTTGTTCTCATTGCTTGGATCCTTAGTTAAGATGAATGTATGATGTTCTTCCTAATATTATTTATATTACATAAATTTCACATCTTTATATATATAAATATTCTCAGTTTTATTTTTATTAAAACTTTGATTTAAGGGAATATTTTTAGTAGTCGTGAGGATAGAGGGTTTAGATACATCCCCAAAGTAAGTATAACTTTTCCCCTTTTAGATTCAATTATTACATTAAAATATTTTGATTGTGAAATATGTTCTGGTTTTTGGGAATGTGGTGTTGTTAAGCCATGATATTGGCACATGGTATTGTAACTAAGCCTGTTTACAAGTTAACAATATCCATGTTAAAGTGGGGGTGAATATCCATGGTTAAGAATATTATCATATTGTCATAAAATATTTTGATTGTGAATTAAGTTATGGTTTTTGGACATGTGGTATTGATAAGTCATGGCATTGGTCCATGGTATTCTAACAAAGCCTATTTACCAGTTAGTGATATTCATGTGTAAAGTTCAATGAATATCCATGGCTAAAAATCTTTGCATATTGTTATAAAATATTTTGATTGTGAAATAAGTTATTGTTTTTGGGCATGTAGCATTGAATTTTATTATTTTTATAACTCAACATTTAAATGTTTACAATGTCGTTTATATTATTTTTAAGTTTTTATTTAATACTTAAATTTTTTATATTAATTGAGAGCCAAAATTTAAATGTTTACATAATTACATTACACCTACACATCTACCCTATACTAGATTAGTGAGTCCAAACAATTGGAACCTAGTCAACCTATGTGACTAACTGCAAAACTAATTGAACTTGTTTATATATAATTGATCAAATCAAGTTAAATGCCAAGGGGAAGCAATCTCACCCATATTAAATGATTGCTATACATAATTTAAATGACTGTTATACATATGATCATGTTATTAGTAAGGGTGCACTTTAACTTATGGACAACATGTTTTTTTTTTCTTTTCTAGTTAATTTAAAAAAAAATGTGTTGAAGTTGTTTAATGTGTAAATTATAGTCCTCTAAAGGTTTTATAAGTTTGAATCCATTTATGTATTCAAAAATATATTTTAAATAATAAAAAAACACATTCTACCTTGAAATTATATGACCGAATTCTAATTACAAAAACTATATAGTTAGTTAAACTACACCTTTTTTAAGTTTGTAAAAAATATAATAGCATTCTTGAATTAATACATATTATATAATTTTCATAAAATATAGACTTTACCCCTTTTCAGATGGTAAACACTATGGAATTACTGTTGAGGAGTAAATGTATTATATGTGATATCTTAAATTAATGAAATACATTTCACCCCATATAGTATTTATTATTTTTATTATTAAATATAATTTATTAAAATGATATGAATATTATTTTAAAATTCTAAAAATTATTAAAGAAACAAAATTTAGGGGTGAATAGTAACGTTATGAACTAACAGAACCACATTAATAAATGTGGTTGATAAATGTTGATAAGCCTATATCAACTATATTTATAAATACACATCAATACACATTAGCATTTATATAGATTTATCTGAACTTCTATATGCAATGTTGTCCATTTATATATATAAAATGTTATTATTGTGCATATTGGTATATTAATGTACTTAAATATACACTAGTGTGCATTAATGTACTTTTGTGTATGTACATTAATGTTATGCACACAAATCTGTATGAATTAAAGTACATTGATGCATAGTAATATATATTAACATACATTAATGCACTAGCAAAACCACATTAAAAATATTAATGTGGTTGATATAGCCAAACGCTTCATTTGTATCTACTAATGATAAATTTATAACAATATAAATAACAAGGGATTAATACCTAAAACCCTGAGGTTTATATTCCCTTGGGTTTTTACGATTAACCATTTGGGTTTATATTCCCTTGGGTTTATAATGTCAATCCCTTGGGGTTATTACTATAACTGCAAAGGATTATAAACCCAAGACAATAATAATAACTTGAGGGATTAATACTAAAACCAAAAGGAATTATAAACCCAAGGGATAATATTAATACAAGGGATTAATACTAAAAACCCTAAGGTTTATAATCCCGTGGGTTTTTACTATTAATACCTTGGGTTTATAATATCAATTCCTTTGGTTTAATACTAAAACTCCATGACATTGTAAACCCAAGGGATTAATACTAAAAACCCAATGAATTATAAACTCAAGAGATTAACCCAAGGTATATAAAACGAACGGATTAACCCAAGGTAAATAAACCATAACATAAATATTAAAAGCCCTAAAATAAATATGGATGAGCATGGTTGATAATGATTAATTTTAATTTTGAGACAATCCTTTTCACAATGCGAAGTTCGACCATCGTTGACCATGGTCAACCATATTTAAATACCTTGGGTTTATAAAATTAATTCCTTTTGTTTAATATTATTCCTTTTGGTTTATAATCCATTAGGTTTAATACTAAAAGCCAAAGGAATTATAAACCCTAGGGAATATTATTAAACCCTTAAACAAAAAACCAAGGAATTGATATTCTAAACCCTAGAGAATAATAAACCCAAGGGGTTAATGCTAAAAGCCCAAGGAATTATCTACCCAATGGAATTAATTGGAAAACCTTTGAATAATATTATATCCCTCGAATATGAACCCTAGATTAATAAATCCAATGAATTGATATTATAAACCCAAAAGAAAAATAAACCAATGGGTGAATACTAAAACCCCAAGGGATTATAAACTTGAGGGGATAATATTAATCCTAGGGATAATAAACCCAAGGGATTAATACTAAAAATTGTAGGGTTTATATTCCCTTGCGTTGATTCTCATATTCTCTTGGGTTGATTTTCATATTGAGACAATATTTATCACACTGTGACGTTGGGCCATGTTCGACCATGGTTGAATACATAAAACATGGTTGACCATAATTCATATTATAAACCCAAGGGAATAATAAACTAGAGGGATCAATACTAAAAACCCAAGGGATTATAAACATAAGGGAATAATATTAAACCCTATGAATATGAACCATTATATTAATAAATCCTAGGGATTGATATTATAAACCCTATGGAATAATAAACCCAAGGGATAAAACTTATATGCCCAATGTATATAAACCCTAAAATAAATATTATAATCCCTAAAATAAACATGGTTTAACTTGCTTGGTTTCCATATTGAGATAATCCTTGTCACAATGTGGCATTTCACCATGGTTCAAAATTCTTCACCATGGTTGATTTTAAATTGAAAGAATCTTTGTCACAATGAAACATCGAACCATGGTTGACCATAGTTGATTCTCATATTCAGAAAATGTTCATCACATTGTGACATTGGACCATGCTTGAGCATCATTGAATTTATAAATCATGGATGACCCTCATTGACATCTTAAAACCAAGGAAATAATAAACTCTTAGGATTAATACTATAAAAGCAAGTGATTATAAACGTTAGGGAATAATATTAAACCCAAGGAATATGAGCCCTTAGATTAATAAACAAAAGGGATAGATACTATAAGCCAAAGGGAATAAAAAACCATTTATGAATCATAATATACATAGGATTATTAACTATTATACAATAAGACACATTTCTATTACAAAAAAATATTAAGCTCAAGTGATAAATATTATAAACCCAAATTATAAAAAACTTAACAGAAATATTGAAAACCATTAACAAACATCGATAGCCATTACAGACCATGGGGCTTTATTTTTTGTATCAAGCCAATCTTTGTCACAATGGGAAGACCAAACATAGTTGGCAAGCTAGGACTGTTATCCATTTCCATTTCAATACAGTATTATTGAGAATGAAAAAAAAGACACATTTCCAAGGAAAACATTGGAACCAACACCCATAAAAAAAAAAAATATATCCATTAAAAACTCAAGGCCATCCATATAAAAATTATAATATAACAATGCAATGAAAAAGAATTGATTCCACCAACATTGAAACCAAAGAAGAGAATTGAAATAAACCAATAATTATTATGTCTTTACATCAAAATAACCTACAAGGACTATGCACATCAAATTCTTCATCACAAAGCATTTACTGATTGGTATCTTCCAAAGCGCAGCGAGACCGATGAGAAAAGAAACACTAGTTCACATAAACAATGTAATTTTCATATTACTTAACATTTTCCAGCCATTTCCTTCTTGCTTTTCTCCCCGATTCTCTTAAATGTACATGCAACAAGTATTTGACATATAGTTTCATTTTTCCCAACACACAAACATGTTCATCAACAAAAGCAGGACGAAACCCAATTTTTTTTATCAAACCGAGTGTGAATATATGAAACAAAACTTATTTCTTTGGCAATAGAATGAACCGCTATGGCATAGTACTAAACCCCATTATTTTCCATATTTGCAATGCAACAAACAAAAAAGTTAGAAAAAACTCAGACTGAAAAACAAATGTATAATCATGTCTTTAAATGTTGAATAAAACTAAGAGCCACGAATTAATTAAAACAAATAAATAGATCCAAATTTAACATCAACGAAAAGAAAAAAAACAAAACAATAGGCACAATATAAATGGTTAAATAGAAACAACAACATGTCCAAGCATTCACCCATGTGATTATTTCCAAGCATTCAATATACCAACTTTAACAGAAAAAGACAAAACAAAATAACCAAATCATGACAAGAAGAAATAAAAACCATCAACATCATTTCCAACCACTCTTCTGAACCACTAAACTCAGTTGAAGGTAAAAACCTCAAAATGATATAAACTTCAATTGCTCCTCCTTTTTTTTCCTTAGTGTAACATAAGCATTGTTTTGCATTTTTCTCATAAGAAAAAGGTGGTGAAATTCGTAAACCATCAATGGATCTCACTCTTGATATAGTTTTAAATGTCAAACCCTGCCTCTCTCTATCCCCAATATCGACAGTGGCTCGTTGCAAAGTCACCCCTTGAATTTTATACATTCAAGCCCCATGCCATTTTTAAAGGAATTTATCTAAGGTTCCCTCTAATAACAAGTGTTATGAGAAAAACATTTGGAAAATCCTGGTCAAATGGAGCACCAATGTACTTATCGAAAATAACTATAGAAAATCATGGAAGTTGTGGTCGGTGTGTACCAGGTGAATAGAAGATATTTTCTACATATCCAAGGCCACCATTACCCAACCCAAATTCCACCAACAAGTTACATGTAAGCATCATACGGTCACTGTGACACAACAAGACCTCACGCTCCAAGGACTCATCATCACTGTCCGTAATCTCGGATCTCCTAGGACATTCCGTAACACATCTTGTAAGTAGGCAATTCAATGATTTCAACATTGTCCGATTATGTAAATTAATGAGATCATTCATTGAAAACAAGTGAATTGAGGAATCAAATAAAACCTTTTCTTGACGATCCAAGCAACTATTGACATGTGTCATAAGAAGATCCCAATCTTCCAAATACGGGTCCACATTTCTAATCTCCGTTAAAAGATTGCGAAAAGATGCCTGCTTGAGATCATCTCCTTGTTTCCTATAAATTTTATCAAAAGTGATAACAATGTTGAAACTTTGCCACAACACTTTCTCGACTGTTCTTCCTTCATGTAAAATTAATAAATAATATATGGAAATAAATTATTACTAATTTTGTTTTAAAAAAACAATATCCACAAGGAATATGAATAAAGGGATAAAAATTATAGGAAAAAAAATATGCACAAGGAATATGAATATTGGAAAAAAAACAAGATATAGCAATTTCAAAGTGGTTTCCACTGGGTAAGGTTTATACTTTTTTGTTTTTTTTTTAAAAGTCAGAGTTATTTTCAATCAATTTTTACTTGCCAAAATTATGTTTTTTTAATTTTCACATTATTTATAAAATTTAAATATAATAAAAACTCATGACTTGCTAAAAACAACATATACTTAACAAAACTAAAACATCTTAAAAAAATAACTTCTTATTTAAAATAAATATAATAACAACTTAAAATTAAATTAAGTATAATTATTATTATTATCCAATTTTAAGGCCATGGTTAAGCGAGACAAATGGGTGTATGAAACCCCCTTGTTTATGGGATAAGGGAGCTACTTCTATGTAATGATTTGACTATTAAGTCTACGAAGACATACATACTCTACCCCCTCTGATTTTAAACCTGTAACCTCTTAGGAGGAAACACATACTCTTAACCATTACACCTACTAAAATTTTATAACAAGCAATAAAAATATATATTCAATTTAATATTTCATTGTATAATTCAATATATATTCAAAATAATTGAAATTACATTTATTATTGTGAAATTATAAAATTACAACCCAACAATTTTAAAATTAAATTTTAGAGGGTTAACAATATTTAATATCTCATAAAATTTGGAACTTTCTTATTTACATTTTTTGGAACTTTATTAATTATTATTAAATTTAAGATATGAAATTAAAAGTTTATATCAACTTTTACATCTAAATAATACATGTTTAAAAATAAAAAAAAATAAAAAAAAACAAACTAAGTCCATTAAAAATCATCACAATGTAATACACATTCTAATATACCATAGTAACGAACAAAAAAATCCACCTACCTTACTTACCAAATTCTGAGTGTGTCAACAGATGTAAAAACGAACTTAATGCAGATTCGTTTTTCTACCTATGTATCTCTAGTAATTTCTTAGATTTCTTTTATAAATAAAGGTCAATCTCAAGTCGCCGTATACAAAGCTCAAGCACGTATTAGGTCGTAGGATTAATTCCCAACACAACATTTTATGGCAGAAATACATTAGGTTATGACTTATTATCATACATGTTCATACATTAACCTGTTGTGGATAGAATAACACCAATCAAACGTTTGATTCATGACGCAAATGATGTGCTACCTATGACCTTGATAACCTCCATGAAGGAAATATATTATTAGGTGTGCTTACATAAATATTCGTTCTTCTACCACTTCTAGCTGTCATCTCAGTAGTAGGATCATTAATAGAGAAACTCTCGAGACACTGGTTGGATTCGCGTCATCTAGAGGTTGCACCTTTTTGGGGGATATGGGAGAAGATCCATGACCCATGAAAGTTAGGGTTCGATTGAACTATGAAAACTAACAATTACGGGTAACTTTTTAGCCCCTTCTCGTGTTCCGTTGTGAATTGTTCCATTCTTTTTCGAAATCTTTCAATGGTGAAGATCGACATCATGGAGCTCACATTGTGAGGTAGGATTCTTACACCTTTCTTATTTCAGAGGTTTACAGAGTTTTCATGTTGGAAATATTGTCATTGATGGCAAAGGAGCAGATTAAAATTAGAAAAAAGGCAAAGGAGCAGCATTAGCATTATCATTTACGGTAAAGGAGCAAAATCAACATTATTATTGGCTTTGGAGCAGCGTTAATGGTCGCATGGGAGTAGTGGATTTTTTCCAGTGAATAGATGATGAATTCCCTTTCACTTTGTGCAGACTTGTGAGAAAATCGCAAATCACAAATCGCTGCAAGAAATAAAATCGTAAAATCACAAATCGCAAATCGCAGAATCAAAAAATAGCAAATCGGTAACAAAGCTGCAATATCAGCATGTGTTATGGGAAAATGCGATAGTGAAATGCGAGAGATGACATGGTGCAGATGATGCGGCGATAGATGACGTGACCCAGATTATGTGGCAATAGATGACGTGGCACATATGATGTGGCGACAGATGATGTGACGTAGATGACGTGATAATAGATGACATGGCACAGATGACGTGGCAATATATGACGTGGCGCAAATGACATGGCACCCCTGGTGGGACCCGAACCCAAAATCGCAAAATGTAAAGTCACAAGATCGTAAGCGGTGACAACATTACGATATGAGAAAGTGCGATGCCGCAGCAGAATCTGGTGGGAACCGAACACACAATCGCAAATCGTAAATCGCCTGATTAGAAGTCATAAGCCTTGGGCTGATGTGTGGTTTGAGAATGGACACAGTATATTCCAAAACTAAATTCAAATATCATAACGGGTCCAGGGTTATGCGGATATTCATGTTATCGGAGAATGGACAAGAAGGTACTCGGTACCTGTGGTAAAGCTTGTTTAAATTTACTCGCAGAATTCCTTTGGAAAATCTAACACTTGGTGCACACTGTGGTAACCATACATCTCTGTGACATACTCAGCGGAACCAAGGACTGAAGCTGCTCTCTAAAGGCGTGATATTGTATTTCTGAAGCAGCGTTTATGCTGCACAGTTTTGAAACAGAACATTGGAAACACAGTTAGAATAAGTGCTAACAAAACACAGGGATAAACAAATGTATAAACGTACAGTAGGGAAAGAAGACGAAAGGGCCACATTGAAGAAATTGTAATAATGTGAAATTATTGATTGAGCTAAATTGTTGTGATGGAAAGGCAAGTCTCTAAGGCAAAGGAAAAACTCCAAGGAAAAGACAAAGATGTATTAAGCTGAATTGTTGTGATATGTTACATATTGCTGAAGTTGCTATTGGATAAATGATCTATTTCTTATTCTAATATTCCTGATATGAAGAGATGGGAAATGAATGTGTGGAAAGAAAAGAGTCAAGTATGTTCACTTCATATTCTAATATGGAATACAAACAACCATCAAATTATCTCCAAAAAAAAATTACGTTTTGGTGCGCATTTGAGAGGTTAGAGAGCTGGAGAATGTGAGAGAGCTAATTGATATACGATGCACATATGGATCTGATAAGAAGAAGACTCTGAAGAGAGAAGAGGCAGAAGTAAAGATGGAGGAATACAAAGTTTATAACCTAGTAGATCAAAATATTTTTTCATGTTGTGTGAGGGGATTGTGGTCTCCTTTCAAGTTGTAGCTTGATAAATGTTCAGTTGGAACTGGTTGAGGTAGGAGCCTTCTGTGGGGTGTAGCTTGCAAAAAACATATGGGAGTTGGAGCTTCCTTGCAAGTTGTAGCTTGCAGAAATTTGAGGTAGAAGCCCCCTGTAGGTTGGAGCCTATAAAAAATTAGATGTAATAGAGAGTAGGAGCTTACCTTTTCATTCCAACAATAATAATTGTGGTTTTCTCCCTTATGGGTTTCCACTTATATCTGGTGTCCATCCACATTATTATTATGTGTTGATGTGATGAGTTAGCCTGTTTATTACTACTTGTTCACATATGCAATTTTCTGATTATTATTTATTAAGCTGCCCATGCAATGGTTATGTTAATGAGTTTAATGAAAAGAATTTTAATGTCCATGAATGGACTAAAATGATTCACTCTCCCTCTCAGTTTAGTCAAGGGTTCATCAGTTGGTATCAGAGTCAGGTTCCTTTGGTGTAAGCCTAATACCTTGAAGGAGATCTAGTTGAGTCATGGACTATCAAAATGTACTTGTGTTGAGTACCACAAGATTTCTTGAATGGAGAGATAAGTTTAAAACAGATTTAATGGCTTATGGACTTGAGGTATGGAAACTTGTATGTGATGGTTACTACAAAGACTCTCCCTCTTTGAAAGAACAATAATGGAATTCCAAGGAAAAATGTGTAATCTATAACAATCTTCATAACAAGGATATTGATACAGTAATGGATTTAACTTCTGCAAAATAAATCTGGAATAGATTGCATCTCATGCATGAAGGAGACACTAGTGGTTGCATTGTTAAGAAGAAGATAAACAAGAAGAAGAAAACCCACTTCAAAAGGAAAAGTTTCAGTGAAATGAGGTCGTTGTTAGTGTGACTGGACACCATTTCCATGAAGAAAAGACAGTTGAAGAACAAGCCAAACTTGACTGTGTCTTGAATGAAATAGGAATGTTGAAGAATGAAAACAAAGATCTGAAGTACTGGTGCAAATATGTGATGAGAGAGCATATGAGCATAAGGAAGAAATTGTTTTCCTGAAGGCACAACTTGAAGAAGCAAGGAAATTAGGAGGGATGATTAATAACTAGTTAAAAGATAAAGATACATAATATGAAACACTAAAGTGTGAGATTTTTTCAAATAGAAGAAAACTAGATGAAAAGAGTAGGTTGTGTAAGCAGCTAGAAGAGGAGGTTCCCTCCATGAAGAACTTAGAAAAGACATACATTAAAGAGGATAATGAAGTAGCTCAAAATGGACCTACAAAATTAGAAGCTAGCAAGAACATTATTTGAAAAGAAAAAAAGAAAAAAAAACAAGCAGCAACATCAAGAGACAAAAAATGAGAGGAAGAAACGGTTATTTGCAAAAAGCTCATTTATTCCAGGAGATAAATTGAAAAAATTGGAAGATTTCAAAGGAGGTTACTTGCTCCTGTGAAAACTATCACATTTTTTCCTTTCCATAAACTTGGACATGTCACAACAAAATATAAGACAAAGAAAATCAATTTTAATCAGCAAAATATGTAGCGAATGAGAAGACTCCCTCAAGCAAGCAAACAGAAAGGACAATCTTTTACCAGGTACACAAATCATTTCCATGGCTACTGTTATTTATGCAATGAATTTGGACATAACTTGTTGAATGTAAACGATATTAAAAAATGGGCAAAAAAAGCCACACATCAACTCAACCGTACCGAGGTAAAACAAGATGTTATGAGTATAATAACTTTTTCCACAAGGCCAAATACTACAAACTTCCATATACACTAAAGAACTCTAGTTAGCCGATGGAACCAACATTGGGGGAATTTTTAGGTCTAAAATGAGCCTCCTAAGGAAATTATAAAATAATAGTGGAAAAAATCAAATAAGATTTGATGACATCATCAAATTTTAGAGGGAAAAATGGAAAAACTACTTTTTCAACTCATATTTTCAACTTATCTCCCAAATTTTTTACTCAAATTTCGAGCGGGAGTACTCATTGGATGCAAAATTTAATTCTCCATCCAAGGAGTACCCATGTTGCATACTTTCGATGGGTCCTACTACACAAAAAATGAGAAATACATAAAAAAACGTGATTGTAATCACGTTTTTTTTATGTATTTCTCATTTTTCGTGTAGTAGAGTTCATCGAAAGTATGCAACATGGGTACTCCTTGGATGAGGAATTAAATTTCGCATCCAATGGTGCTCTCTTGGCAATGAATAAAACCTGGGAGCAAGGTCTGAAAATACGGATGAAAAGATGGTTTGTGTTTGTATTTTTTTAATATTTACCTTATTTAAAAAAATGGTGAATCATCCCCCATGGTTGAAATCATCATCTTGAATCCTATTGGTTGTTATAAAGTTTATTTTTGTTGTACATTTTTCTTATGAGGCCCATTTTAGACCTCAAAATTCCCCTAATGATTAAATCCGACCAAACTGTGAATAAAAAAGAAATGCATACATTATGAGGAATCCCAATAAGGTATGGAAGAATAAGAAAAAGGAGAAGCCTGTTACTTCAATTACATAATGAATCCATCATAATTTCAGGGGGAGCTGCTCTAGGAAGCAACATAGTCATCCAACCAGTGCTAGACAAGAAACAACATCCCAGGGGGAGAGAAGCCCATAAAATGTCTGCATCAAAGTTTTCAAAGAAGAGCTCCTTGGAATATGAACAACCAAAAGTTCGTGATGGGAGCGGACAATTCGATCGACAGAGAAATATAGAGGAACAAAGGCACCTTAAGCATACAATAGCCAACAGGTTGACGGAAGAAAAGAAGGCAGCAGGCAACCATGGATGTAGAGGGAACATTAGCCATGAACGTGGAAACTAAGAGGAGAGAAGCACAGTAACTAATGAATGGTTAAAATCACAAAAAATGTGTTTCGAGCCATGGAACTGGAAAGATCCATAGAGGATGATCACACTGTGCATCTCATTGCAAGTGTTAATAATGAAACCAAAAATATAAGAAGGATGAATAAGAGAAATATCCACTATCATTATATCATTATTAATATTCATCAATTGGTATTTGGAGGAGTCTTCCTATCGGTAGAATTCTAAGTGTTATTATTAGAGTAGCGTTATTGGTATCAGAGCATTATGGTATCAGAGTGTTATAGTATGTGTTATGGTATTGGTATAGAAGAAATACATCAATGCGTTATTGGAGCAGCATTACTGTTGGAGCAGGGTTGTTGTTGGAGCAACGTTATTGGCATCGAAGCGTTATGGTATCAACGACTAAAAGTGCAATGGTACAAAATTGTCTAGTGGTTGGAGGTTCCCTTGAGATAATGTATGGAGGAATAGCGTAGTGGTTGCAACAGTGATACTATTATGCATCCGGAAACATATTGGTTATGCAAGAATACATGGATATAATTATCGAAACAATTATTATGGACCATTATCTTATATTCATTGATGTATTATATTAAGCGTTGAAGCATCAATGGTATTTTGTGAACACGACTATTTTTCTTATACATGATGGGCATTCTCATTCCTTTTCTTTTAAGTATGAATAGCCTTTGAGCTTATTATGATGATGCCTCTTTTCGCTTCTACCTGCAAGAAGAATCGGGGGGCACTATGGTGGAGATTTATATGGATGCTGATAGCACATAGATAAACAGTTTCACATAGCAGGATTTCAATTATTCTGTCATACCATTAATTGATTAATTTGTCATAGAATTCTACATGATCTACATCCTTCTATAACCTCCAGGGGTGCATATGTCACAGAAACAACGTCACCTCATTCTAGGGCAAGTGGCTCTTGGTTTAATGGTGG
The DNA here is from genome assembly GCA_034641835.2 of Pinus albicaulis. Classification (NCBI taxonomy): domain Eukaryota; kingdom Viridiplantae; phylum Streptophyta; class Pinopsida; order Pinales; family Pinaceae; genus Pinus; species Pinus albicaulis. The sequence goes on along the minus strand of CM076578.1, from coordinate 1,521,708,735 downwards.
TTCCTAGATAAACATGGTGAATGCTATAGGTCAAGATGGATGCTTGATTGTATATGTGCATAGTATAAAGATTTGTTGAGGTCTGTATTTCGAGATTTCAATTTAACAAATTGAATATGTCTCCCTGAATCTCATTGTGACACTACAAGGAAAAAACCCTCTAGCGGAGGTTATAAAGGAGGTTTTTAGTGTTATAAAATTGGCCAAACTTGTCAAAAAAACATTTTCTACAACATCCGTTTATGGTTATGGAGGTTTTGGTAGAGCTTTTAATGGAAATTCAACACAACTAAAAAAACTGGGTGGTCGGAGGTTATAACGGATGTTTTTTTCATCGGTGCGCTACTAAGGTTTCAACGCACTGGTGCATGCCATCTAGACGATGGCCCTGGGGCGATTGGAGGTTCCTGCACCAGGCCATCAAGGTATAAAACCGCACCGGGCATAGTGTTGGTGATACAACGCACAAGGCCGTACCAATTGGTCTTGGGATTTGTGTGGTGCCCATAGGTCGTCTCAATGCATCGGTACATAGACTTATAGAAACACACCTATGCACTGTATCAGACAAACACACCGATATTTATATTTGGTATTGGTATTTGTGTGGTGCCAATATGTCATACAAATGCACCAGTGCGTAGTATCACATAAATGCACTGGTGCGCAATATCTCACAAAACACACCAAGATTTTTAATTGGTTTTGGTATTTGTGCGGTGACCATAGGTCGTAGAAATGCACCGGTGCACTGCATCATACAAACACACCAGTATACAGTAATTGACACGCACCAATTGTCATTTTGTATTTTTTAGAAACATCGACCTGTGACTGTGTAATTATTGTGATTTTCCTAAATTCATTATTCATCAAAAGTTGACACATCTTACAACAATATTCATATTAATTAAATTTTTATTAATACATTTGAATGTGATGTTTGGATTAATTTGTTATATCATATCATGATTATTGTGATTTTTTAAAATTCATTATTCATCAAAAGTCGACACATATATATCTTATAAAAATATTCATATGAATTAAATTTTTATTAGTGCATTTGAGAACGACAATGGAGAACGCAATAGCGACAATGGAGAACACAATAGAATAAATTAAAACATATTTTATTATATATATATATATATAAGACAATATTTGTCGTACAAAATGGGACAATTTTTGGTATCAATTTGTCTTTCAATTGGGACACTATGTCCATTACATTAAAATAAATATCTAATTTCACAGAAAAATATTTTAAAAAAAAACGCCTTGCTTTGATATCCAGACATAGTGATCATCATTCTTCGCTTGAACTGCTGTCACTGTTAGAGCTACTTCCATGACTTGGGTTATTTTCAGGAATGTTTTGTTCACGGTGTTGATTGTTTTCTTCTTCTTCACCTTCCATCTACAAACATAAAAATAAACTGAAATGAATGTATATAAATTGGTGAGAATAATGAAAATTTTAATATTAAATAATATACATCAATGTAAATCGAAAAGAAAAATGACGTACCATAGCAACAATTGGCTCATAAACTATACACATTCTTTCAAAACCATGTACCATGCCATATTTCAAAATTTCATCTATTGGTGCAGTTCCATACTTTGTTTCCTTCAAGTTTTATACCCCATAACAAATCGTATATTTAATATAAAATATTTTTTTGTTCTATTAATTATAGATGGAGCTAAGTAAAACAAGACCAATAGATGCTTACAAATTCCACAAGTAATTTCTAATATGCCAAGATATACTCACAACTCATATTTAACCCAATTTCAATCAATTCATCTGATGGTTCTTCTTTGTATGTTAGCACATGTTTGAAGATATTCAATGATGATTTTTGTAAAAAAACTTAAAAAATAAAAAAATAGAATCTAGTTAAGTTGTTATAAGGAAGTAACAATTGCTCACAAACTTAGATATCAACTGTTTTCTTCCTTGTCATCCTATTTTATGTGCTAAATGGGTTCCATTTTATTTTATTTTCTACAAGAAAATACTTTAAAATTAATATTTAATGTTAAATTGTTTATTTATTCTACCTAATGATAAAAAAAATTCAATTATTACATATTACGTTTGAAGCACGTTGTTGTTGAGATGGCTCCTCCTGTGATGCAATTTTGTCCATTTCTTTGACCATCTCCTTGTACACCTTTTTGGACATTCCTACTGGCATATTTCTGATATCAGCTCGTTCATCTCTTGAGATTTTCATAATCTTCCTGAAAATATAACATGACAATAAACTATTTAATTTTTATATTGATAGATGGAAAGTAAATATAATAAAAGTGATATTTATAAATAATTTTAGACAAACATTTAAAGGAATATTACTTTTTATTTCCTTCTTTTTTGTTGTTATATGTTTTTGCTATTAAAAGTCTAATATGTCTTATTGACCAATTCTCTGGAAACCCTTCCTGTAATTTAGATAAAATTTGGTTCTTGGAATCATTGGATTGATTTTTGTATTGTAAGTGGAAAGAACGTCTATACATTCGTTCCACTAGATTCCTCAAACTTTTGTAAAAGCTTTTCCCCCTTTCGTTAACCTCCAACACCACTTCAGATGAGCTAAGGAGCAATTCATTTTCATTTTCATGTTCTATTTTTTTTCTTTTCTTAGAAAAACATTCATTTTCTGAGTTGTTGGTCCCTATAGAATATTAAACATATGTGAATTAATATACTGTTTGACACATGTTCTCTAATAATTTTAAGTATATTATTAATGAAAATTAAAAAAAGAAACTCATATTGGATCGATAATATTTTTTCATTCACCTGATTCATCCTTTTGGAATTTTTCCATCAAGCGTTTACGTTCTTCTGGTCCTAGATCAGAAATAATCTTATCAAGCTTCGTCATTTTGTGGCTCTTCATGATACATAGTAAACAATACATATTAGTTAAACTTATATATAGTTCAAAAATAATATTTTTTGTAAAGAATTTACAAAGAACTTGCCTTTTTTGCTTTTCTTGATGTGTTATTAGTATTTTTTTTACTTGATCTCTTGTCAGTCATTTCTTTATCAATCTAAAACCTGTACCATATCATTAATTAATATATTTATAAATAAATTATCAAATTTTCAAGTAAAAAATAAATCTCAAGAAACTGGTGCGCCTTCCATGATGTGTGCATCGACGTTGGTGCGTGGGGGTTTTATAAACGCACCAAACAAAAAGTATAATAGATCGTACAGTGCTCTCCTCGTAACATAGAGCATCGGTGGCCTATTTTAGATATGGCAGACTGATTAATTTTTTTTTTTTTAATTTTTTATTACGCAATACTTGTGCGGTGCGTTGGTATAGTACAACGCATCGGTGCACTAGGTTACGTAGGGCACACTGATAAAGAAAAAAACCATTTTTTTCAAAAATTCACGTAAGGGCCGACATGGATTGAGATCTGACTATGCAATTCGTCCTGTGGGTTGGATGTCAATCTAAAATGAAAATCCATAATCCTGAAATCACAGAAACAGTGAGAATAAAAGGAAAAAACAAAAAAACTGAAGGGTTTAGGGTAAAAATGGATTTTTTGTTGTTTTTTCTGAAAATGAAAAACAAATTGAAATTTTTCTTCATAAAAAAACCAGAGAAAAAAAGTAAAAAAATAATCAAATTTAATCATGAGATCGTTTGAAATTCTATGCTACAGGGTTTGAATAACCATAGGTTTGGATTCTGATTGTTTGAATACTTCTGTTCGAATGTATCTCACTGCTCTATAGTGCTCTCGTGCTCCAGGTATGTCTCCTGCAAATCTCTGGTTGAAATTCTTAGCAAAAATAGTGAAATAATGAAAAGTGTTTAGTATTTAAAAAATTGTTTTATGAAATTAGATTTTCGAAATATTTTTCCGCTCATTTTTCAATTTATCGTTTTCTTTTCACTTAAAGAAAATAGAGTTGCACTTTTTTTATTTGCAGTTATTCGTCACCGGTGCGTCATTTAATAGCACCACACCGATGTGTTCATTGATAACACAGGACTGGTGCGGTTATCTATACATTAGCACCGATTTGCGGTTAAGACATCGAAATTACTTTTACGTGTGTGCACCAAAATTAGACATCTTGGAAATGTACATTTTGCTGTGAAAATCTTTGGGCCAATTCTTTTCAAAACTACACCTCTTCTTCTTTTAGAAAAAGAAACTTGAACCCTTCCATAACGTCCAACAAGAAAAGGTGTTGCATGATCTGCTTGTTAACCCGTGATATGCTTGCTCATTTGTAAGTTCCTCCTCCATCTTGACATCCAATTTCATCTTCTCTCCTTTTTTCGTTCTATCTTGATCTTAACAAAATTTATACAATCTCTATTTTACGAGAAACCGACCTTGAATGTTTTGGGAGAAATCACAACGAGTCCTTAATTCTGCATTTGGTAGCAGAAGATGACTGATTTTCGACTAGATGATGCAGTTATTACATGTGGAGGCAATGGTTTCCCCTATAAAATTAGTATAGGGTTGAGTAGAGGAAAGACATTGCAAAATGGGCTATTACATTAGCTTTTCCAATGGGAAACCGATTTGCAGGTGGAAATATGGTAGCTGCAAGTATCTATGCTTTCCTTCCCACATAAATGGTCACTAGATTTCCATTTATAATATAAGTAGACTTTTTACTACTTTCATCCAGAGAGAGCATCATTTTTAAAAAATGGAACCAGGGAATCCTTAAGTGTATCCCATTCGAATTTTTTTCAGCATTTCATTCTTTGATAAGTGTTAATTCACCTATACTTTCAAACATTTGGATTTTTGGGTACCTTCCATATGATATTCCTCATTATCCATAGGACCACAACTGAAACAAGTTAGAGATACCATTCATGTTCAATTGAAAGCCAAAGGTGTGATTTTATGCGACGTCAGCTTTGCCAGTAAAATTTTATGTAAGCCAACTGAAGCTCGGACAATACTCCCAGATTTTAAATGCATTCTGGAGAGAGCAAGTGAACATGGTCATCAAAGCGAACAAGCCCATTTGTTTTATCGTAATGTACACATTGTGTCCTATTTTAGATATGGCACACTGATTAAAAAAAAATTATTTTTATTTTTTATTACATAGTACTTGCGCGGTGCGCTGGTATAATACATCGCATTGGTGTGATAGGTTATGTAGGGCACACCGATACAAAAAAAAATCCATTTTTTAAAAAAAATCACGCAAGGGCCGACATGGATTGGGATCCGACTATGCAATTCGTCCCGTGGGTTGGATGCCAATCTAAAATGAAAAGCCCTAATTTTGAAATCATAAAAACATGGAGAATAAAGGGCATAAACAAAAAAATTGAAGGGTTTAGGGTAAAAATGGATTTTTTTTTTTTTTTTTTTTTTTTTTTTTGTTTCTGAAAATGAAAAACAAATTGAAAATTTTTTCTTACTTCATAAAAGAAACTGCAGAAAAAAGTAAAAAATAAATAAATAAATTTAATACGAGATTGTTTGAAATTCTACGCTACAGGGTTTGAATTACCTTAGGTTTGGATTCTGATTGTCTGAATATTTCTGTTCGAACATATTTCGCTGCTCCACAGTGCTCTCATGCTTTCTTGCTCAAGGTATGTCTCCTGCAAATCTCTGGCTGAAAAGTTTAGAAAAAATAATGAAATATTGAAAAGTGTTTAGTATATAAAGAATTGTTTTATGAAATTAGATTTTTGAAAATATTTTGCCGCCCATTTTTCAATTTAGCGCTTTTTTTTCACTTAAAGAAAATAGGGTTGTGCTTTTTTTTATTTGTGGTTATTCATCACCGGTGCGTCACTTAATAACACTGCATCGGTGTGTCCATTGATAACACAACACCGATGCGGTTATTTGTACATTAGCACCGATTTGCAGTTAAGGCACCGAAATTACTTTTATGTGTGTACACCGAAATTAGACATGTTGGAAATGTACGTTTTTCTATGAAAATCTTCGGGCCATTTCTTTTCAAAACTACACCTCTTCTTCTTTCAGAAAAATAAAGTTGAACCTTTTCATAACCTACAACACAAAAAGGTGTCGCATGATCTGCTTGCTGACCCATGATTTGCTTGCTCATTTGTAAGTTCCTCCATCTTGGCATCCAATTTCCTCTTTTCTCCTTTGTGCTTTCTATCATCTTTGGTATCATCCTCTGTAAACTTCTTTTGTTTGTCACTCTTATCTTTCCTTCCCTCATTGTCATGCTCTCGCTCTCGCCGCTTGCGAGACCTGCCATCCATTTCTTCATCATAAGGATTCATATCCTTTGTCTCACGAGAACTCCTACCCCTATTAACAACCTCGATATACCTTTCATTACTATCCTTATATAAATGAGAATATTTCCCTTCATGGGACCTACCAGCCCAATCAACAACATTAATTGATCTTTCTCTGTTGTCCTTAAGGGAATGAGAATCCTTCACTTCATGGTGCCTCTTGGCTTTATTGACTGCCTCGATAGATCTTTCTCTACTATCCAATATTTCCCTGCCATCCTTGTAAGAATGAGAATCATTACCTGCATGTGATCTCTTAGCCCATTCAAGGGACTCAATTGATCTCTCTTTGACATCCCTTAGTGAATATGACTCCTTACTTTCGAAGGACATTTTCACCTTGCTAGTTGCCAGAGTGTCGACAGGTATTTCTATGCCATCAACTTTTCTCTCCCTTTCTCCATCATGGGACCTCTTAACCCTATCGCTGGCCTCAACTGAAAGCTCTCTATCATGATACAGAAAATGCCTACCCTCGTGACCAGGCCTCTTAACACTATCGTCGGTCTCAACTGAGCTTTCTCGACCGCCCTTCTCATATTTTTCATAAATATTTTCTTCTTCTGTACTTTGTCAAGCTTTGTAGCCGTTTGCATCCTTGTAAGCATATTTTTCCATCTTTCTGTTTGAATCACTCAATTTCTCTGCTATAAAATTCTTAGCCGAAATTCGAACTCTCGTCTTTTCAAACCCTCATCTCCTTAGAAAAATTCTTGCCTGCGATTCGAACCCTCCGCTGCTCCAATATTGCAATTTAAAGAATAAATTTTCCTTCTTACAAAAGATATTTCAATGACATACCTGGTTCATGCAAGGTTTTATTTAACCCTTTTTCGGTGCGTTAGGTTTTATAGGTGCACCGGTGCGGTTTTGTAAGACCAGAGTTTATGTTTTGGCTCGGTGTTTTATGATGCACCAGTGTGGAAGAGTTGTAAAGCATTGGTGCGCTATAGTACTAAGACGCACAGGTGCAGGTTATGATGATAAGCGCACCAAACGAAAAACCTTCGCCCGCCAACCTCCTCTAGAAACCTTCGCTAGAAATGGCGTACTGTATAAAGTTAATTTTTTTTTTATATGTAAGATCATAATAAAATAATTTATTTGCATTATTTTGTAAACTTTACTATCATACAAAAATTCATATTATTCTAGATTTATTATTTTACAATTATTTACAAATTTACAAATTTAAAAAAGTAAAAATTTTAATAAAATCATTTCACATTAATACAATTAAAATTTTACAAATATTTTACATACAATTACAATTAGAATTACAATTTTACAATTTCACATACAATTACGATTAGAATTACAATTACAATTTTAGAATTTTATATACAATTACAATTACAATTAAAATTTTACAATTACAATCATTTCGCAGTAATACAATTAAAATTTTACAAATATTTTACATACAATTACAATTAGAATTAGAATTACATTTACAATTAAAATTACAATTACAAATACAATTACAATTTTAGAATTTTACATATAATTATAATTACAATTACAATTTTACAATTTGTCATATATATAATTACAATTGAAATTACAATTACAATCATTTCACAATTAATTAAATATTACAATTACAATTAATTTTTCACAAATATTATACATACAATTACACTTAAAATTATAATTACAAATACAAATACAATTTTACAATTTTACAATTTTACATACAATTCAAATTTAAATTTAAATTACAATCACGACATAATATTTAATAAATATCATGGTCATTTAATATTAAATTACTTAATAAACATCATGATTATGATAACCATCGTACAGACATCATATTCGACTAAAAAACACATTCAAATTCGCTAACATCATCGTGATCATGATCATTTAACAAAACACAATTAGCATTGTATAACATCATCACAACACAAACATCAAATATACATCTCATGTCAAATAACTCATGCTATCACATACACATCTATCTGCAAACTATACATTAAATGAACATATCTAACATGAACTAACAATATACACATCATGATGATCACCAACATGTAAATTAAGTACAACTGAAACATGAACATAAAATACATGGACCATATATACACAATGGTGCAGCGTCAACGGTTGATGGTCCAGCCTGCTCATGATCATGAGTACTGCTAGATGTTGCGGGTTGCTGATTGGATGTGGCCGATGGTCCTACCTGATCTCCATGATGGCTGCTACTAGATGCTAATGGAGGCTGCTCATCTGGCGCGACGCGAGGTGAACGATCATGAGATGATGAGTCTCTACTCATGGACTGTCGATCACGTGCTGCATCTCAACCACACTTATAACGTGCAACGGTCCTCCTCAGCCGCGTAACTAAGGTCGTAGCTCCTATGACATGTCGCATTTGGCTATACATGTCACACGACGTGCCTCTCCACATATGTAATAGCCTACCATCGGCCTGTATGTCTCTCATATTAGCGGCCCTGATGCCCGCCCAACAATCAATGCAGTGAGTTGGTCGTCTAACTCCATCCTGTATCTGCTATCAGGCCGACCGCGCCTAGAAAAAGGTGGTACCGGCGCACCAACAGGAGCAAGTATCTCTGCATCGGCCTCCTGATGATCCTCAGCATCTGGAATGCCCTGATCATCATCAGGATCCACACTTGGATCATGTGGTGGTTCTAGCATGTCCTCGCCATCAAAAGACCCAATGTATATAAAATATATACAAATACACAACAATAATTAGACAATCTCATTACACAATTTAATAAAAACAAGTTAAATAACATGTTAGAATAAATTTAAATAACAAAGTAATATTAACTATATCATCCAGCGGCTCATCATATGTGAAGAGGATATTGGCACACCCCCGCCAATCCAATCTAGCATAAGGACAGGGGACCATAATGAAGGGATGCATCTCGTCAACACGGGCTAGCAACTCCAGTGCATCATGTGATATCTTCACTCAAAACATAGTCTCACCCCTCTTGGGCATCATCTGCCACCACATGTGCATCTGTGCCTCGAACATTGGCCTAGGAGGCTGCCGAACAAAATTAGGCATCGTCTCTGGAAACCTCTCAAAAAATAAACAAAAAAACTTTGAATCAAAAGGGAATTTGACCCTCCCTTGTGCATGAGCACGACATCTATCTAAGGCTATACATAACTGTTGCAAACAACTGGAAAACCATCTGACAAGTCGTGGCTCATGTACTAAAGAACCAACATAATATAGAAGCGAGCAACTAATTCATTGCCCGTCACTGGTGTTGTGTGAAATGGTCAAAATTAGAAGTGATAGGCACCTCACCTCCTCACTACCAAATGCACCAATATGTAGCTGACCTCCGGGGACCTGAAAATCTGAAGGAGACAACATATCTGCACTAATGTATCTCTGGGAGTACACCAACTGACTCTCTGCTTCATAACCAACTGGAACCTCTAGGAATGAGGGAAAATCCACCACTCTCCTCGATAGTCCTGAAATGAAATATATGTCCCACTCAGTGGGCATGTACGACTCGTTAGGACCAACCTAGAAAGCTTGTTGGTGGGAATTCCACCTGTGGATAAGATGTCTCAAAAACACACTATGGCCCTTTAGGGAAGTAGCCTCCTCATTGAAATTAAGGAGGCCTACCTACCTTAGGAGCCCCTGGGTAGCTACTGTAATAGGGCGAGGGTACGCATCTCTCTCCCTCTCTCGTGCCTCCCACAGGTGAACCATGTCATATTTCTCTGCCTGTTGTTGCTGTTATTCCCCCTCTTCTCTCTGAATGATTGACATATACAATAAATTTTTTTATTAAATGGTACATGTATTTAGGAATATACATATATAATTGTTTTTGGAAAAAGAAAAAAAACAGTCTATGCGCCACAAAAAACAGTCATGCACCGGTTCCGGTGCGTCTTGTTTTTGTCACGCACTGGTGGTGGTGCCCCAGATGATATTCAACGCACTGTAGGTGGTGCACCTAAAAATTTTCAGAGCACCATTGACTATGTATGGTGTCAGGAGTGCGTTGTGCTGACCAAAATCTATGCCTCGGTGTGTATAGTTGGGTCAATGCACCAACCTCCCGACTTGGTTACATAGTCAACGGTGCGGTCTTTTACCAGGCCGCACTATTGACCCTGTCAAGATGCCGAATGCGGTGCACTGACAAACATACCCACCCCGGGGCAGATATTTCATTCAACGCACCGCGTTGCCGCTATTCCACATGGTCAACAGTGCGGCCGGCTAAACGACCGCACTGTATTTTTTTTTTAAATTTTAAAATAACACGGTGTGCCTTTTGGTACCACCCCAAGAATGGTGTGGATACCGTTAGCACCGATTGTAGTGCGGCCTGTAAATTTTATAGGTAGCACCACTTACTGGTGCAAGCCGAACAGCTCGAGCGCACTGTGCGACAAATTATTATTTTTTTCTTTTAAATGGTTAATTTTAAGGTTATTTGAAATTCTAATCCACTAAAAAGCTTAATTACAAAAAAACAAGAAAAACACCTATACATTTGGCCATCGAGGAGGCATATTGGCTGTAGAATTTGCAAAAGAAAAATTATCCACCATTTTGCAAAATGCAAGCTGGAGATTGGTGGGCAATGCACAGCATAGTGCGTGCAATGGGTGCAATGGGAGCATCGATGTCAGGGTGGCTAAGACAAGAATAAATTTCACCGATGCTTGAGAGCTCTGGAGCACTAAGAAAAGTGAAAAATGCGGTTTTTTGGCCGTAATTTTTTTTTTATTTAACCCTTTTCCGATGTGCGGAGTTTTATAGGCGCACTAGTGTGGCTTCGTAAGACTGCAACGAGTGGATTCTATTTTGGCGCAGTGTTTTATGACGTACCAGTGCAAAAGAGTTGTAAAACACTAGTACTCTACAGTAATAATATGCACCAGGTGGGTGTGTACGGAGTGCACGGTGTCCAGCGTGCCAATGTTTTGTGCGCACCGGTGCCTTCTGTTGTTGAGCGCACTGGTGCAATTTAGGATGATAAGCTCACAAAACGAAAAACATCTGCAAAAACCTCCGCCCGCCAACCTCTTCTGGTAACCTCAGCTAGAAACAGATTTATGGGGTATTTTTATAAGGGGTTCCTCAAAAACATCCGCTAGAGGGTTTTTTTTCTTGTAGTATGATAAAACCATTGAAGTGCCTAAGGTATGTTTGAACGGCTGGAGCGGAGTCTAAACTAAGAGCTACTGTCTAGATCTCACCTTGAGTGCCATATTCCTAATGTCAAAGCTCACCTTCATAGTGCATATCAAATTTGAGTAGCGAAAAGTATGTGTGTTATAGTATGAGGTACATTATTAATGAAATAAAAGGGCTGAGTATTTTAGTGACAACCATTCTGAAGTATGATATGTACACTTCACATTAGAAAACTAGAGAGAGATTGATCATTGACTTGCATACCTCATATTGTCATAGGTGAAATTGTATAGTTGGTTGAGTTTACATGATGACATTTTATTGAGAAAGAGTTCATTCATCTTGTCTGCAATATAAGTAATCGACATAATATAACACATTGACTTCTGAGAATTAAAAAACATAAATTTCTCATTGGAAGTATCACTGGAATTTTCATGATATTTCCATCAAGGAATAACTATATTGAATGCTAGGAAAATGAAAGAATTTTCTCAGCAGTTATAATATTTGGATCCTTGAATTTAATTCTTGAAGAACTTATACAAATTTGAGTCAAAGATTTTGTATTGCAAGTTAATTTTGTATGTTGTTGGTTATTGTTGAGAGTAGTGGAGAGCACAATGCGAATAGTAGAGATTATAAAGGTTGTCTTAACTATGGTGGTCTGTGTGAGCTGGAGTGAAATACTGCATGGTTCATATTATCTCATGATCTGCAGTCTCTGGTTCTCCAACCACTCATAGTGCAAATTTACTTGTAATTACATGCAGTAGTTGGTTTTAATGGTTTTGTTGTGGCAATGGCTGAGCTCATATGCATCCAAGGGAATATTTGCATACTTAGATATCAGATATTTCAATCCCTAACCATTATTATTCCTTAAGTGTGTGTTATGCCTAAATTTTATGCAACAAAGATATGTGGTTGAAATTGAGAAGTTTCTGTAATGAAGTTATGAGAAGTTGGCCTATGAACCAAGTTCTATGTAAAAATATCCTTGAATATGTAATGGAATCTCAATATAATCTACCGTGACACACCTACTCTTCAGCATAGTTACCAACATTGGATTTTCTTGGTTGTAATTAGAGCTTTGACTCTCTCTCTCTAAGCTTGGAAACTACACCATTCTCACTTACAACAGTAAGCATAAGGAGTGAAGGTTTCATCACTTGATCTTCTTGCAGTAGTGAGATTGTATAGTACAATGAATTAAATGTATCTAGCATGAAGGGTATGTCATGAATATGTCATTGTTCAATATTAAAGTTGTTGGGCCTCATAGATTGAAAGATTGTCTAATCTTACAACAAGTTATAAGGATTTGTGAGACTTATTGTTCACATCAGCATTAAGGGCAGAAAAGGTGAACTTCTGTTTCAAAAGACATATTGGCATCATCATATTAAAAGGCCATAATCATGGATATTCTTGCTGGAAGCTACAATATTTCACATGATCTTGTCCTTTCTTATGCGCTCTTGCAATGTTAACAGAGTCTAAAGTATATTTGGAGCAGAGTTTATACATCACATGGAGCTTCTTCATTATTCTTATATTATTTCAATGGTTCATGTTTGTTTATATATATTCCTGTATACTTTTGTCTATGGAGTGTCTTTATTAACATCTTCAACATTATACAAGTGCAAGGAAATGTTTTTTGGATGGTATCAATTTGTTGTTTATATACATGCAATTTCAATGATTTCCAAAGTGTTCTCCCAATAATACTTATATACAATATGGAGCAGCAACGATTCTGGAGCAGCCCCAGCAAGCATATGTAGTGGTATTCATTAAATAACAAAAAGACATAATGAACAATGTTTATACATAACTCAGAGAGTAGTAATGCAATGTTAGAAACTACACTGAAAAATATGTAACCCCTTGCCATTGATGTCAAAGGGGGAGGTAATGTAATAGGAGGAAGGAATACATTTCTCAGAATGAAAGGATGAGGATGTGTTCTCATCAATGCCAAAGGGGGAGACTACTGGAAATATTGTCATTGATGGAAAAGGTGCAGATTAGGATCAACAAACAAGCAAATGAGTAGCATTAGCATTATCATTTATGGCAAAGGAGCAACATCATCATTATCATTGGCTTTGGAGCAGCGTTAGTGGTCGCATGGGAGTAATGGAAGTTTTCTATTGAATAGATGATGAATTCCCCTTCACTTTGTGCAGACTTGTAAGAAAATTGCAAATTGAAAATCGTCACAGGAAATAAAATCGTGAAATCGCAAATCGCAAAATTGCAAAATCACAAATCGTAGAATCGTAAAATAGAAAATTGGTAACAAAGTTCCGATATGAGAATGTGCTATGGGAAAATGCGATAACGAAACGTGAGAGATGACATGGTGCAAATGACATGGAAATAGATGAGGTGACGTAAATGATGTGGTGCAATAGATGATGTGGCACATATGAAGTGGCGATAGATGATATGGCACAAATGACGTGGTGATAGATGACATGTGTAGATCACGTGGCAATAGATGACGTGCCATAGATGACATGGCATGCAAGGTGGGACCCGAACCCAAAAATCACAAAATCGCAAGTCGCAAGATCGTAAGCAGTGACAACGTTACGATATGAGAAAGTGCAATGGGAAAATGCAATGGAGAAATTGCGATGGCACAACAAAAGTTGGTGGGACCTGAACACACAATCGTAAATCAGAAATTTCCTGATTAAAATTCAAAAACCTTCGATCGATGTGTGGTTTGTTAACGAACACTATATATTCCAGAACTAAATTCAAATGCCATAACGGGTCCGGGGTTATGCGGATATTCATGTTATCGGAGAATGGACAAGAAGGTACTCGGTACCTATGGTAAAGTTTGTTTAAATTTACTGGAATAATTCCTTTGAAAATAACACTTGGTGGAAACTATGGTAACCATACATCTTTGTGACATACTCAGCAGAACCAGGGACTGAAGCTGCTATCTAAAGGCGTGATATTGTATTTCTGAAGCAACATTATGCTGCATAGTTTTGAAAGACAACGTTGGAATCACAGTTAGAAGAAGTGCTAACAAAACATAGGGATCAACAAAGGTATAAACGTACATCAAGGAAAATAAGACAAAAGGGCTACATTGAAGAAATTGTAATAATGTGAAATTATTAATTGAACTAAATTGTTGTGATGCAAAGGCACGTCCCTAAGGAAAAGGAAAAACTCCAAGGAAAAGACAAAGATGTATTGAGCTGAATTGTTCTGATACGTTACATATGGCTGAAATTGATATTGGATAAATTATCTATTTCTTATTCTAATATTCATGATATGAAGATATTGGAAACGAATGTGTGGAAGGGAAAGAGTCATCTTTGTTCACTTCATATTCCAATATAGAATACAAACAACCATCAAATTATCTCCAAAAAAACTATGACATTTTGGTCTGCATTTGAGAATTTATAGAGCAGGAGAATGTGAGAGAGATGATTGATATATGATGCACATATGGAGCTGATGAGAAGCATATTTGAAGGGAGACGAGGCAGAAGTAAAGATGGAGGAATACATAGTTGATAACCAAGTAAATCAACATATTGTTTTCATGTTGTGTGATGGGATTGTGGTCTCCTTTCAAGCTGTAGCTTGATAAATGTTGAGTTGGAATTGGTTGAGATAGGAGCCCCATGTGGGTTGTAGCCTGCAGAAAACATATGGCAGTTGGAGCTTCCTTGAAAGTTGTAGCTTTTATAAATTTGAGGTAGAAGCCTCTTGTAGGTTGGAGCCTACAAAAAATCAGATGTAATATGGAGTAGGAGCTTCCCTTTGCATCACAACAATAATAATCGAGGTTTTATCCCTTATGGGTTTCTACTTATATCTGGTGTCCATGTGCATTATTATTATGTGTTGATGTGATGAGTCAGCCTATTTATTACTTTTTGTTCACATATTCAGTTTGTTGATTATTATTTATTAAGATGCCCATGTAATGGTTATGTTACTGAGTTTGATGAAAATAATTTAATGTCCATAAATGAACTAAACTGAGTCACCCCTGTCTCTCAGTTTAGGCAAGGGTTCATCACTTTAGTTCTCACCCCTTTTGATATCTTTAATCTCCTTGTTCTGACTTATGTTGGAAAATTAATCTCAACCACCACATTAAATTCTTCTGACAACAACCATACCTTAGTAAATTTTTTGCAAGTTGCGAATTTATTTTGCAAGGAAGGAAATCTCATAAATGAAGTTCTAAATAGGATTACATAAACCATTCCACAACAAGTTAAATTAATTAAAAGTCAAATTGAAATTTACTAATGGTAAGTACAAACACATAATAAAACATTTACTCATCCCCAAAGTTCAAAAAATTATGTTCTTGCCCATCCTGTTGTATTAAATTTTGTCTTTCATGTATTAATATGTATTATATATTTCTGTTTTGAATTAAAAATCATAGAGTAGTCTTATGTAATGTGGTGGATGCAAGTCTGAAAAGTTCGTGGTGAAAATTATGGAGCAAATTTAGGTGGTCGCATGAAAACAATATTTTATTGTGTTTTACTGTGTATTAATTTCACAACCCCTAGTGAATGTACCCCTAGTGAATGTAAATCTCAGTAAGAACTCTTTTTTTATTAGTGAAGGAGCCTCAACCTTCATATGTGAATTTATTTCATGTTTTGAAGTTATAATATAAAAATTTTAGTTAGTTGCGATCTGGAAATTTTACGTATCTTTTTTACCACAACCACTATGTTTTACTCTATTTCACGGTGAGTAAAATTCTTTGATTTTATTTGCTCCACTATAGTTGTGATTTTAATCTTCGCTACTTTGTATTGAAAGAAAGTATGTAATTATTTGATTTTCGCAAATGTGTTGTCTCGTTTAAGACATTTCCACAACTATGTGTGAAATTTGTGTGTTGAGGAAACATCCTCCTGTGTGTTAAAAGTTTTAACATGGTACCATAGTAGGTTTAAAGTCTTATTACCGCAAGTGTTTTTATTGAGTTAAAAGGTGTTTTGAAGTTTTTTTATGGAGCGTATTCACCAGCAGGGAAAAAAAATTACATAGTGAGAAAGTTTTTTTTACGCAGTGAAAATGGAAGCAACAAGCACACATCCACAAATACCACAGTTTAATGGAAAAAATTATGATTATTGGGCTATAACAATGAAGGCTTTTTTTTCTTCACAAGACATTTTGGAATTGGTGGAGAATGGTTTCTAAGAATCGGCAGATGCAGCAGCATGCAATTCTTTGACACAAGTAAAAACAGATTTATTAAGGGACAACATGAAGAAGAATGTTGAATCCCTCTTCTACATTTTTCACGCAGTTCATGAAATTATATTCCTAATGATTGCAATAGAAATGAATTCCAGGCAAGCATGTGATACCCTCCAGACAACCTACCAAGGTATGGCAAAGGTGAAGACAACACAACTACAAATGCTGAGAAGAGATTTTGAGAAAATTTGTATGAAAGAGTCTGAGAATGTATACTCATTGTTTACACATGTAATTGGGTTGGTTACTCAAATCAAGTCTCACGATGAGACACTTAAGGAAAGGAGAATAGTTGAGAAAACCTTGAGAAGACTGTGAGCAAGATTTTATGCCATTGTTGTGGCCATAGAAGAGAAAAAGGATCTCTGACACTTTTCAGTGGATGATCTTCATGCATCACTGATCTCTCATGAACACAGAATGAATAGAGAAACAAGCACCTCATTGGAGCATGCCTTCAAGACACAAGTCTCATTTGGTCAAGATAAAGTCGAGGAAGAACAAATTATAGAGGAAGAGGCAGAAGCCCACGCAGAGGTGGAAGAAGCAGCCTTTCAACTTCAAGTGGAAGAAGAAGAAACCAAAATCCAAGTCAAAGCTCAAACAAAATTCAGGCACAAGGTTAGAGGTATGAAAAATCTCAATTTCAATGTCATTATTGTAAGAAGTATGCTCATTATGCAAATGAATGTAGAAAGAAACAATATGAATAAGTACAAACCAAGTGAAAATTTCATAAAGGAAAATCATAACCATGATAACATGTTTTTAGCTTGTAATGTAGCACAATAAAAACAACGAGATGTATGGTTTCTAGACTCGGGGTGTAGAAACTACATGACTGGGAACATAGAAATGTTTTCCAATTTAGATTAAAGTGTCTGAAATGACATTAGGGACTGATAGCAAAGTCTCTGTCATGGGAAAAGGTAGAGTCTACATTCTAACAAAGAAGGGAGAGAAGAAATATATTACAGATGCTTACTTTGTCCCTGTTTTGAAGCATAACCTCATAAGCATTGGACAACTCATGCAAAGGGGCTACAATGTATTTTTCAAAAATGATGTGTGCACAATCTTGGATAAGTCTCCAAGCAGACAGTTGATTGGAAAAGTTCAGATGAAAAACAATAGAATGTTTCCTCTCAAGCTAAAATCAGACTTGAAGGAAGAAGGTGCTCAAGCACAACTATCAATGAAATCACAAGAGAATGAAAGAGAAGTTGCAGTTGTCACACAAGTAAGTTTTAAGCAGAAATTAAAGACAAAAATTGGTTATGGAATTTGAGATTTGGCCATCTCAATTTTGGAGGTTTGAATTTGTTGCATAGGAAAGACATGGTGAGATGATTTCCACTCATAGAAAAACCGGACAACTAATGTGAAGGATGCATCTTGGGAAAACAAGATAGAGAATAATTTCTAGTAGGAAAGTCAATAAGGGCAAAGGTACCATTGGAGATTGTCCACTCAGATTTATGTGGACCAATGCAAACACCATCAATTAATAAGGGCAAAGGTACCATTGGATCTTGTCTACTTAGATTTATGTGGGCCAATGCAAACACCATGAATTGGGGGTAGCAAATATAATTTGACCTTCATAGATGACTACACAAGAAAGACATGGGTGTATTTCCTAAACAAAAAGTGAAGTTTTTGAGCACTTTTGCCACAAAAAATTTCTTGTTGAGAAGAAAAGTGGACACTACATCAAATTGTTGAGGACTGACAGAGTTGGAAAATAAATTACAAATGACTTCCTACGTTTTTGCAGGGAGCATAGAATTCACAAGAAATTTAAAATAAGGTACACACGTCAGCAAAATGGTGTTTCAAAAAGAAAGAACAGGACCATCATGGAAATGGCAAGGAGTATGTTGAAGGCAAAGAATTTTCCAAACGATTATTGGGTTGAAGTTGTCGCTTGGGCAACATATATAACATGTCTAACCTAAAGCATTAATAACATAGTTTCTGAAGAGGCATGGAGTGGAAGAAAACATAATGCCACTCACATGAGAGTGTTTGGATGTGTGGCGTATGCAGATGTCCCAGATGAGTTGAGGAAGAAGTTGGAAAGCAAGGGGGAGAAATGTGTATTTGGTGGATACAATGATGAATCCAAGGCATACAAGCTCTACAATCCATTAGCCAAGAAGGTAATAATCGACAGAGATGTTTAGTTCATAGAAGATGAAGCACGGGATGGAATTTTAGCGAATACAGTCAAAGTGAAGACATGTATACCACATGAAGACAAAGAAGAATTTACCGCAACAAGTAGTTCCTCAACGGTGACTCCTCCTACACCTACACAATCTCAACAAAGCAGTCAACATGTGACACCACAAACAAATAATAGGACAAAATTTCGCAACCAAGAAAGTGTTTCTCCAACCACACCACAAAGATCCACAACTCCATTTACCTCAAGCACAACACCAAGCCCATCGTTTGCAACCATAAGATGGAAAACATTAAAAAATTTAAGTGAAATTTATGAGCAGAATGAAGTTGATAGTAGCGTTGGTTTGAATTCCTTATTTGTATTCTTTTTTTATGTAGATTACCCAATACATTTTTAGGATGCATTCAAAGAAGAGAAATGGGTTGTGGCAATGAATGAAGAAATAGGAGAAATAGAAAAGAACGACACATGGGAGTTGGTGGACCTTCCGCAAGGTAAATAAGTCATTGGAGTGAAGTGGATCTATAAGACCAAGAGAAATATTGAAGGAAATATTGAAAGGCATAAAGCATGGCTATTTATCAAAGGATACAAGCAGCAACATGGAAGAGACTACATAGAAACATTTGTGCAAGTCACGAGGATGGAGACAATGCATATAGTGTTTTTGATTACCGCGCAACATAAATTGAAAGTGTATCAAATGGAAGTAAAATCAACGTTCTTGAATGGATTGTTGAAAGAGGAGGTGTATGTTGCGCAAACTCCTAGTTATGAGATAGAAGGCCAAGAAGACAAGGTATGTAAGTTGAGGAAAGCTCTTTATGGGCTTAAGAAAGCACCTCGTGCATGGTGTAACATGATAGATGGTTACTTGATGGACAATGGCTTGTGACTGTTAGCCTACTCTCTACATCAAATAAAGTGACGGTAAGCTTATTATTGTCATTTTGTATGTATATTATTTGATTTTTATAGGGAGTAGTGATTTCCTCATCGCTAATTTCAAAGTAGTCATGAAGAGTGAGATTGAAATGTCTGACTTGGGGTTGTTAGGATATTTTTTGGGCATGGAAGTGAAGCAAATGGAAAATGGAAATTTTACCTCACAAGAAAAGTATGTTGGAGACATTTTAGAGAGGTTTAATATGCAGAATGGCAAGACAAAACGAACTCAAAATTTCATGGGGTTGAAGTTAAGCAAGGAAGATTGCAACAACAGTGTCAATCGGACATTATAAAAAGTATGGTTGGCAGCTGAATGTATTTGAATGCAAATAGGCCTGATATAATGTATGTAGTGAGTTTGGTGTCGAGGTTTATGTAGACACCCAAGGAGACACATTAGCAACCAACCAAAAGTATTTTAAAGCATGTCAATAGGACAAAGAAGTATGTGCTTTTGTACACCAGAACAGATGAGTTTAAGCTGGTTGGTTACACTGACAGTGATTAGGCAGGAAGTGTTGATGACAGAAATAGCACGCTAGGATGTGTTTTTCATTTGGGTTCAAGAGCCACTTCATTGCCTTCCAAGAAGCAACCGATAGTGTCATTGTCAATAGAAGAAGATAAATATGTCATCGCAACAACAGAAACGTGTTAAGAATTTTGGATGAGAAGGATGTTGCGGGATTTATGCCATGAACAAGATGGAACAACCACTATTTTCTCTGACAACAGTTCAACAATTGCACTATCAAAGAATTATGAGTTTCACAAAAGGACAAAGCACATTGACACTAAATATAATTTCATAAGAGAATTAGTTAACTATGGTGAGATTATGTTGTAGCATTGAAGGTCAAAAGAATAATTTGCAGACATCTTTACAAAGCCATTGGCACGTGAAAATTTTGTTTATCTCAAAGATTGTTTGGGAATGGTCAATGGCGGCAATTGCGATTAATGGGGATTGTTGTAAAATTTATCTCAACTGCCACGTAAAATTCTTCTAACAACAACCACACCTCAGTAAATATTTTACAGGTTACGGATTTAGTTTGCAGGGAAGGACATCGCATAAATGAAGTTCTGAATAGAAGTACATAACCCATTCCGCAACAGATTAAGTTAATTAAAATTTGAATTGAAATTTATTAATGGTCAGTAGAAAGGCATGGGCAAACATTTACTAGTCCTCAAAGTTCATAAAATCATGTTCTTTCCCATCCCTTTGTATTAAATTTTTTCTTAGAGTAGTAAATCTCCGTAAGAACTTATGCAACCTCCATATGTGAATGTATTTCATATTTTGAAGTTACAATATAAAGTTTGGTTAGTCCCAATATGATTATGGAAATTTTAGGTATGTTATACTGTGTTTCTTTATATTGAAAGGAAGTATGTCATGATTTGATTTCAGCAATTGTATTGTCTCATTTAAGACATTTTCGCAATTGTGTGTGAACTCTGTGTGTTGAGGTAGCATCCTCGTTCGTGTGTGTTTTTAAATTTTTAACAACTTAATCTTTCAAAAATGTACAACCCACCGTCCTTAGGCAGTCATTCTTTCTACTATGCACAAGTTTTAGAGATATTTTCGCTTAAGGGGTTTCAATGTTATCTGACAAATGATTTTCGGTTGATTGGAATAAATATTTTCTTTATTTCTTACTAGTGGCTAGTTCTTCTCAATAAATTTAACTCACAGTTAAATATTTTATGTGTTGCAAGTATAAACCTTAGTTCCTCACACCCTAGTTTTCGTTTTCCTTCCTACCGCTTTGTCATTGGAAGTAAAAGGGTTGTTTCTCCTCTTGTTTCATGTACGACTATGTATTCAACGGTCTCCTTTACACTGGAAATGTTGTGGCTTTCATAAAATATGTTGGATTGTAGTTCTAGGTTTTAGTTCTTCTCTTGTTAGTAAATTTTGAAGTTTCTTGACACTATAAATGTTGAATCTACCTTTCCAAGGCTGGGATGTTAATTTTGTTTCTTTTTTTCTATAACCCCATAAGGGTATTTATAACTGTAAAAGCGTTTCCCAATAGAATACTGTGAAAAACACTTTCTTAATTCATGCACAACCGCATGGTTTTATTTTCTTATGTTGTCTGAAATTCCACTCAGTGTCTGTATAGTTTCTTAGTTTAAGAAGTCATGTGATAAAATTTCCTCATGGAAGGGTTTACTATTCAACTATGCCTTTCGATCGTTTGATAAATATGGATATTTAGTTTGTATTTTCTTTCGTTAATTTCTTATCATATATGTTTAGATATAAGCTATTTTTGTATCCTCTACGAGCTTTTCCTTGTTGGGTTAAGTATATGCTTGTAATTGTATCTTTTTATCCGCTCAATCTCTAATAATTTAAACACAAAAATGTTCTTGGTGTTTTGTTAACTTATAGGATCAGGGTTCTGTGGGACTGATTCTGGGTTGCTGGTCACCCCACTCGACCCAAAGTCTAACCCCTAACCCGTTTAAAAAAAAACATTAATTTTCTGGTCAATCTTGTCTTACAAAAAGTTTCTATGCTCAATCGTTTGATCGTGTATTATGTTCACTCTTTATTGAAATAACAAGACCAACACTAGATGTCCCAAATGCGAAGGTTTTAACTTTACTAGAATACTGGAAATAAGTTTGGCCAATGAGGCGCCAATTTTTTCATGAATATATCATAAAACCAGTGAAAATAGATGAAGGGTGTAATGAACTAAAAAACAAATATCCCACTATCATTTATATAAAATTAAAAACAAAAATATTCTTTAACGTAAAATTAAAAGAAAAAAATATTTCACCAGTCTTAATGAACTGTCTAGGTAGTACACAATAGACCTGTCTAGGTAAGGACTACACAACAGACCTGTCTAGATAAGGATGCAAGCATTTGGCTACTGTAACCTAGCTTTCAAAATCATCATTTATGAATAACCAGCTCTATTCCCAGTAAAAGCTATGTTTATTAAGAAATAAACAAGCTACTACTAGTACAAGATATTTTTTTTTGCAATTGAAATTGCAAAACAATAACATAGCAATGCTTTCGCACCTTTTTCTTGGAAGGCATTGCAAAAAAATAACATAGGAATGTTGTATGACCTTTTTATACGAGGAAACAACAAATCTTTTCAAACCAGCCAACCGACCGAATTCGATCCCAGCACCAACCACGAAAAAACCCGTAACGCTGCGCAAGCAACTAGCCAGATGATCTCAGACAGCAGACTCTTGGAAACAACTAGAAAAATGATCCAGGACAACACCCTTCCAATATACCTTCCCACCACCTCTCTCGTTTTCGTTTCGACTTCCCTGTTCTCCACCTTCACAAATGAAATGGAGCCATCTTCCAACAAGGAAGAAGCAATGCATTCTTGCCAGCAATGCTTGCTTTTTTCCCATCTTCCGAAATGTTCTTTATTCTTGGAATTCGAAATTCTCGCTATGTATTTTTTTCACCATATTTTTAATTCGATACTATATATATATATATATATATATATATATATATTTTATTTAAATATATTTATTTATGTAATTATATACAATTATATTTTTAATAAGTTAATATGAATTTTAATGAATTTTATATATATTTGTTATTTAAATATATTTATTTATGTAATTATATACCATTATATTTTTAATAACTTAAGTAATTTAGTTAATATGAATTTTAATGAATATTAAGTAATTTAGTTAATATGAATTTTAATGAATTTGTTTATATATAGAGGGAAAATAACTTGTTTATAAATATGTTTTCTTATTAAATTGAAAAAAAATATTTTGGCCATAATCATATTGGAGAAAATATAGCATTTTGAACCAAGCAGTG
The DNA here is from genome assembly GCA_034641835.2 of Pinus albicaulis. Lineage (NCBI taxonomy): Eukaryota > Viridiplantae > Streptophyta > Pinopsida > Pinales > Pinaceae > Pinus > Pinus albicaulis. Next base: position 1,521,684,973 of record CM076578.1, on the reverse strand, counting down.
TGATTCATCTTCAAGACAAGATGAGGAACTTGATCATGGCAGCAAATAAATAGATGTAGAAATAAGTTTTGAGGAACTTGATCATGGCAACAAATAAATAAATGTAGAGATAAGTTTTCTAGCCATTAAAATATAACAACTAGTTTTCACTAAAAAAATCTTATTTATAGTAAATATATTTAAAATAAAAAAACATTTGATAAATAGCTAATGAATAAATTTAAAATTATTATTATTAATAAAATGTTTTAGTCAAAGAAAGGACCTAAACTAAAACAATGAAAAGGACAAATTAAAATGACCAAACAATAAACAAAATAGATAAAATGAAAAGTGATAAAAACCAAATTTAAAAATATATAACATAGATTAAAAATAATGGAGGAAATCATTTTTATTATTACTAGTAATATTATCAATAAAAATAACAAACAAAATAGATTTTATTATTAAATTAAAAATAAAAGTCTTCTTAACTTGAATAAAAATGATACAATCAAACTTAAATTGATATGAAAAATTAAAATATAAAATAAATAAATAAATAAACAAATCAATGAGTTAAAAAAAACAACGAAGACAAGGTAGGGATTCAACACCAGCTAACACTCCAACCATATTTTCTATCAAATTTATAGACCTTCTTTCAATTTCCAAGGCCTCCCTAAACTTACGGTGATGAAACTGATCAATCCTTGCAATGACCCTAGCCTCTTCAATGCATATGTGATGATTTGTCTTTTACGCATGTTCTACCAAAGCATAAGAGTGGTACAATCCATGTTTTACGTCAACAACATGCTCATAAATCCTCTGATTAATTAATCAACCAATTTCACCAAAGTATGGAGTCCCTCAAGAGCATGGGATGATGTAAACACACTTCCCCTCTCTGGGGTTCACAGGTTCTTTTACTGATCTCAGAGAGCTTTGAATAGTGTTTAGGGGCATAAATGTCGAAGGAACCTTATGAATTTTTAGGATCCTTGCAATCTTATTTGTGGTCCCTTGGATAAATGGAATATTCACTCCAGATGACCGGTCCTTAAGATCTTTTTTAATTTTAGGACCTTATTCTGCCTTAAGGAAAGCTCTAAGACATTGGGGCCTGCTATAACCTTTCTTATTCAAGACACTAAGGAGGTGGGCCTTTTCATCGTTGAGGTGGTTTTCATTAAAAACTCGCAACGCCTGAGTGGCTAAGGTGTTGAGAACACTTATATTTTAAGATGGGAAACGATGCAAACTAGCATGAAGATATTCCTTTGTGTGATTTTTCTTTCGAAAAACCTGGTGGGAGAGAGAACCATCTTCTCTTTCTAAAATTAGAACGTCGAGGAAAGGCAAGCAACCACCAACTTCACATTCCATAGTGAACTTTATGGAACTAGATTGATTGCTAACATGTTGGAAAAAAGAGTTCCAACTTTTCCTTACCATGGGACGAGGCGATGCAAGTGTTATCCACAAACCTTTTCCAAAGCTTAGGTTGATTAGGGCTGAGGAAAAGGCCTTGGTTCAAAGTCCTCCATGAAAATATTAGCCATGATAGGGGAAGGGGGGAAACCCATGGCAACAACAAAAGTTTGTTAATAAAATTCCCCTTCGAAACAAAAGAAAGTAGAGGTGATACAACTTTCAACTAAGAAAGTTGTATCTGGATCCATAATTCATTTGATGACTTCAATGGACTCGTTTACGGGGATATTGGTGTATAAGGAGACTACATCAAAACTCGCCCAATTGTCACTCTTTAACTCATTGAAAAACTAAGACAAAATCTTTGACTAAAGATTCAGTTCAGCAAACAAGAGGTTTAAGCTTGTTGGCTAAAAACTTAGTAAGGAGATAGGTCGACCCCCCTATGGTGTTGACAATGGGATGCAAGGGAGCCCCTTCCTTGTGGATATAGGGAATACCATAAATCCTAGGAGTGCGGGCTACTCTCAGTAATCTTCTTGCTAAGGGAGATAATAGTGCTACTAGATTTCATGGCTAGAGAAACTGTTTTAGTTGGGTCACTTGAGATGCTCATTTTTTTGTAGTATTTCACTTTGAAAAGTTGTGGTGACTAAATGTTTTAGCCACTTAGTCACTAATTTCTCATTTTTTACTAGTGTTAGCATTGAATTATGTTTGTTTCCCAATAAAAGCTCTCCTCTTCGTATTGTTTCCTATTTTTAGGACATTTTCCCTTAGAGCCCTAAGGAATTCTCTAGGAGAATTACTGTGGTTGATTTGTCCAACTATTTCCCGATTTATTGTTTTTATGGGGAAACAAATAGAGGTTATTTATTTGGATTACCTATCGATTCAAATGTTTTGGCGGCTTTGGGGACAACTGTAGGGAAAAATTCTTGCATTATGGGGTGCCTTACAAGTAGCTCAGTGGCTCAGCATTGACAACCTCTTGGTTGTTGTGGATTCTATTACAATGATCAGTTGGATTTAAGATCGTAATGCCTTACAGGTTCCTTCTCTTGAAATGGATGCAAAGGATATGAGGATTAAACTCTCCCCTCATGGCGATATCTTTCCAGCATGTTTTTAGAGAACAAAATTTCAAAGCTAACTCTCTCTCCAAGCATTCTTTGTCTCTCCTTCCAGGGCATATGCATTTTGAACTCATAGTGGAGGGGGATGTCCAAAGTCAGGGTTATTTTGTGATAATATAATATTTCCTTCTTGTTTTGTGTTTTATGGGTACCTTCAAGCAGTTGTCTCATCTCTGGGATAATCCTTTTTTTATATTCTCTATTTTCTTCAGAGCATGCAGTGGAAATTCGATGTCTAAGTTCCTCTGAGAATAATATGAATGAGGTTATGTGTAGCTATAGGGAGGTGGCAATAGGTTAGCTTTTTTATGTACGACCGTTTCCTATTATTTCATAGGAACTAAGATTTATGTAAAGAATTTTCTTAATGGAAGTGTTCAGTTTTTTCTCCCCCCACCCCCGCCCACCGCCCAAAAAAAATAAAAATAAAAAACTCTCCTCATCATCATTATTGCATGTGATATAAATAATTTTGTTTTAATTATGATAAACTCTCCTCATCATGATTGTTGCATATGATATAAATAACTTTGTTTTAATTATGATAAAATCGATTTGTTTGGTACTCGCAAGTATCAAAAAACATCGATATAAATGAGAAAATTCGCCATGCATCGACTATGACGTAGAGGATATAGGATTCTATTCCTATTTTTTTTTTAGAGAAAAAAAATGCTTCTTCTTATATTAACATAAAAAATATATTACTATTCTTGAGTTTGATTATAACTATTCCTGTCGTCTCTATCTATATTATATGAGTCCCTATCCTAACTTGTCTACCTTTTGTAACTCCTTACCACCTTATATATCACTTTTTTATAAGTTGCATCCACTTACAATTTTCTTTATAGTTCGTTTACACAACAAAATCCTTACACTATGAAACATAATACAAAATCAATGTCTTCTCCATGATGCCAAAAATTGTCTCTTACGAATAGTTAATGCTGCTAGCATTCACCATAGCTCCCTGTTCAAATGTTGAGAAAAAAAATTACCAGATTCCTTTGAAATTCCTCTCTTGGATAATATATCAGTTGTCTAGTTTTGTTCCCTGTGTATATGTTGAAATTTAATGTGTTGAAAGGTACTTACCAAATTTTTGATTCACTTCATCCATTTTTTTAATATGGGGGGATTGAAATTTACGTGGTATTTTACCCAATAAATGATGCATTTTCCATCTCCATATACATTTATCTTCTCTACACTAAGCCATTTTTTTGCAATTATAACTCCCCATAATGTTTTGATATTTTCTTTCTTATTAGTTCCTTTTCCTCCTTCCAACCAAAAGTGGAAGAATTTACCTGCCTCAATGAAAATTATGGCTCTGCATTTTCATTTCCTCCTATTTCTTCCTCCATCAAAGAATCCCATAGGGAATTCTTGCAAAATTTATTTGTACTTGCATACCCTGTAGTTGTGTTTCTTCAATATCATACCAATTTCATTGCATCAAGAAATAGTCTTAATACCATCTTCCCTAACACAACACCTTTTCTATCAAAATCAAGTGTGTTTCTGCTACACCATATGGACCACATGATACAAAACGAAAGGTTAATGTATCTTTTATGAGTTATGAACCATGATTGAAGACAACAAATCATAGATTGAAATTGTCCCACTGATTTGAGTTCCATTTACTCCAAGTCACCTTCCCCTACTGCGCTCACATAGGAGCATGTGATAAGTATATGATTCGTATTTTATGGACCCCTTATGCATACAGGACATATGATAGGACCAGAAAAAACCATGTTTTTGTAAGTTTATCTAGGTCAAGATTCTGTCATGTACTGCAAGCCAACTGAAATATTTTACTATGTTGGGGAGGTTCCATTTCCACACATTCTGAAACCATTATAGATGATACAAATCCTTATCATCTCTTGGAATCCTTTGATAAATGTCCTTGACCAATATAAGACTCTTTTTTAGTTTTCCACCCCATATCATTCGATCCATTTGATCATAGAGAGTGATGCCTGAAAAATTTATTTGAAATATATATCTCTCCCATTCCTATGTATGACCCTCTGGTAACATGATATCTTCAACCTTGCTCCAAAATTGATTATATATGTTTTGAAGGCGATGAAGTGATACTTGATGTAAGAGGTAGATACCTTTACTGTGGATCAAGTTTAGGATTTGTACCGATAATGAATGATTTCCATTCATCCCCATGATAACATCTAAACCAAATTCAATCTTGGATCCATCTCTAGCCTCCCATAGAATGAATCCCATCATCCATTGTAAATTATTCACCATGGTTCTCTAGATATAAGAAATCCATGTTTTCTTCCTATCCCTGCTGCTAATCCATGTCGAGAAATATTGACCATACATGTATTTATAGTTAATAATGAATGAATATAGGCTAATCCTGCACACGGTCCCTCCACATATTTTTTATGACCAATGCCCTATTGAACAAATAAATGTCTATAATCCCCCAACCATGTTCCTCAACAAGCCTTGCTATTTCAGCCTACCGGACCAAATTAAATTTCCTCTTGAGGTGTGGTCGAGCCCATAAGAAGCGACTCGTGATAGATTCTATCATATGGATAATCTCCCAGGGTGTTGGCACTGGAATCAACACTTGGACTGCAGCAAGCGCCTGACCAGACACATCCTAAACTCAAAGTAAATTTAATGATTTGTTTTTTGAGATTGGTAGGTGGTATAAACTCTAAATCACTGAAAAGAGATTTCAGTCAAATCCACAATTCTACTAATTAGGGTCTTGTAACTTGATGTGGTAGCAGAGTGCAAGTTTGTAGCCTATGAGGAGAGGAAACTATAAGATGAGAGAGGAAACAACAGGTCATCAAAATATAAATCTACTGCATTTGGTAGAAATTGACAAAGGTAGAAGTTTGAAAATATTCCATTAAGAGAAAGTTGTTTCTAGTCTTACAAGATTCTCACTGAAATATCATTCAACAATAAATGTCATGAGTGATTCTCCTCCAATGTTATAACATTTATTTCACCAGGAATGCTCACTGTGTGAGACTAACAAAAAATGATAAAACAAATAATATTTTTAAGAGACTGACATGAACACATAACAACATAATGGTTTGCAAACTGTAGCTGAAAGAAAGAAGATATGGAAACAAAAGTAAATTTGAAAATACACACAGAAAATTGGTAATAAGTCCTCAATAGTATCATTCCATTTCATTCACAAAAAATATTACAGATCATATGAGTCAAAAATTAAAAGACCACCAACCTTTACTTCATATCGATTTGACATATATATACAAAATATGATACTGTCATTTCCACAAAAAATGGTAAATCTATTTCAAATTTTATTACAATCTTGTGCAAGAGATTTGGCTTATCCCTAATCTTAAATACAAAGTGATATATTAAAACTAATATAAACATTAGGAAGGCTATCCATCCAAAATGGTTGTATGAGGTGGTATCCTATTTGAAGACCACTCTTTTGTTCAGGTGCAACCAATCTTCAACGAAAAGTGTAAAAAAAGTGGGAGTGACAGGTGGTTGTCTACTTCAAACGTGCAAAATAGAAATCTGGTATTTCAGAGAAGACTTGATACATGACACTTGGAAGCATCCTTTTCAACTGAAAAACTCCTCCACTTCATTTTTTTAATGTCACCATCAAGATAAAAAACCAAAAAGCAGCCCCTTTCCATCACATGCTGATATTTCAAAATAATTGCTACCTTCGCAGAAAAGGTAGCTATATTTGGAAAACATGGAATATTAACCCAAAAAGTTTCTCCAAGGAAACCCCGTTCTTCATTCATCAGAGGTCTAGATTAGAGGAAAAAATCCTGATGGCCTCTGCTTTAGTCACCCTATTATCATACCTCTTTCTCTGTGATTGACTCTTTGACTAAGTCTTCTTCTTCCTTTAAATTTTGTCTTCTGAGCTCTCTTCAATGTTGATAATTTCATCTCTTAATCTAGGATTGGAAATCAAATTTCTGTTAAGCCTGAGTTCATTTTTGGGTCTAGTATAAGGTCTCTTAACATAGGGATTAGGGATGAATTTGGACCTCTTACCTCCATGTATGAATTTACTAGACTCTTCATCCTCATATTCTGATTCTGTGTACTCAGGGTCACTACTGTATTCATAGGAGGAATAGGACTGTATCACATTTTTCTTCCTCTTCTTGATCGAAGAACAAATGGAGGAAACTAATTTAGCCAAAGTAGGCTCTTCTTCTATAACAGGCTATGACATTTTATGTTTTCCTTTCTTAAGAGAAAGAAAAACATGTGAGAGAGTGGACTATGTGAGAGAAGTACCACTATGTGGTTGTACTTGATGAGATGACTCAAGAACATCCCTTGAACTTTTCATACAAGGGTTGAATTTCACTGGTGAAAAGATAGGCTTAGGTGCAAGAAGTCTAGGGTTGGCTTCCACTAGTTCTTTTTCCATGAAGAGTTTCTTCTAAGGTTGGCTTCGTGAAGAGGAGGCAATTTGTTCTTGTCCTTTGACATAGGCTTCTTAGGATAACTTGAATTTTTCTGTTGAAGTTTCTTCTTGTTTTCATACATGAAAGACCTTAGGGTTTGGCGTTCCCTAGGTGAGCTACTAACATGAACTTCATTAATTGGTGACACTGCTGGTATATGCATAGGATTTGTAGCCTTTCTAATTGAGCTTCTAGTTAGCCTTTTGGTTGAGATAGAGGTAGGGTTAATTTGACAGAACACTGATGAATGTATAGAGTTATATGGTGAGCTTTGTGAAATAGGGGAAAAACTAGTTTTCTCATGGATGTCATTTTTCTTTGGCCTCCCTACCCTTGTTTTGGATTTTATGTTACCAAACCCTTCCTCTCTTAAAAAACTATCCCAAGTAATTTTCTTCTTTCTGAGATGATAGAAAATTAAAATTTTAATCAACTCTTTGTGATAAAAATTGTGCAAGGAGTAGTTTGAAATTTTTTGTAGCTTGAGGGACATTTTGAGCAGATATTTATACAGAAAATAGGGTAGGTTTAGAGGTTTATCTCCTGAGATGTGAGCAAGGAATCTTAAATGATAACGATGAATAGAAGAAAACCTCCCCTCACATGTGATGTATTTTTGGACTGAGGTAATAACATGTTGTCACTCAGCCTTAAAATAAGAAATGTGAGCAGTTGGATTCCACTTAACAATAGCATATTCGGGCTTAAGGTAATAACTTAATTCTTCAGGCAACATTTTTCTTTTAAACCAATGTTCACCAGTTGCAGAAGTTTGGGTAGCACGAGCTATGATAGCCTCGTAAATTATGAATTTCTTGCTAGCTAACTTGACCCTTTGACCATCGAAAGTCTTGGCAAAAGCCTGAGCTAGAGCCACGTTCTCCCCAGAAAATTTTTGCAGGAATTTATACTAGCCAACGGATTTGAACTGTGGCTTAGCCCTAGCATCCGTGAATCTTGTATTAGCTGGCTCTGACCCATTGAAATTTCATCCTTTCCCCATTTTCCAACAGCTAAACTACTCACAAACACAACTGTTGAACTCTAGTTGAAATATTGTCCACGAAGCCTTGATTTCCCTGCTTTGAAAACTGAAACTACTTGTTGGAGGAATCGTCTATGTTTACCTGTAGCCTACATAGAGAAATTAGGTTGAGTGAACACCGAGCTATCTTCTCTAATTTCACGCCTGCAATTATGGCAAGGAGTAATGACATGTTTTGAAATAATTCAAAAATAAGCACCAAGTCATCCCACTAAGCTTCACACTCCAAATTATCATTAAATGTCAAATTCCTTGTACTATTATTTCCGCTTGTCTTAGGTGAAATAACTACAGGTTAGTTTCCTAGGTAAATTAACCATTCACTAATAATAATCCCCTTGGGTCGAATAATAATTAATATTAATTAAAAGAATAATCATATTCATAGCATAGGGGTCTTCAATGATCTTCAAACATGAATGGTCCTTGCCTTTAAAACATTCTCTGTTGCTCCTATATGCTTGATGAACAACTCGCTTTACCTCTGAATTGAGATAACCAAAATCTCAGTGAAATAGTTGTGCTTTTCACTCTGTGAAATATATAACTTTCAATTCTAAGAAATAGCTGCCCTTTATTGCCTTAATGTTTTGACAATGAAATCACAACAGAGGTAGCTATTTTTCTAGACAAGGTGACTACAACTTTATTTCCCAAACCACGATTAGCCTTCAGCACTAACATAAGTTAAAATAGTGATTTTAACTTATTTTATGACTCTAAAACACTAATGACACTTATTCAATTAAAAGTACCTTAATTTTGAAACTCTTTTCCACCTTTGTTGGAAATGAATCAAACTTGGACATGAACTAGGAAATAGAAAACAAATTTGAAAACAGTGACACAATTGCGATTACACCATTAACATTTTCAGTGCTAACATAGGGCAATAAAAACAGATGCATCAAGTATACCGAAATATTTTGGAGAACCTATTTCATCATAATAATTTTACCACCCATAGATAACCACCTATGTTTCCATCTGTCTAATTTAATGTGAAATATTTTAATAAGCGATTCCAATCCTTCTTGCAGTGTCCATTCAGTTTCATTTTGAACTCAAGATATGTAAACCCATTATTGATGCGGGTAGATGCAACACCATACAAGGCACATATTTCTTTTGTCATTACTTCCTCTTTATCGTCATGAACCAGGATAGATTTTCCTTCATTCATACATGAAATTGTGGCATTTCCAAATGATTTAATGATGTTTTGAATAATTATGCATTCACCGATAGAGGACTCTCCACCAAATAAAAGGTCATCAAAAAAATTCAAGTGAGTAATGACATGTTGTCTGCAGATCCTAATGCCTATAATAAGTCCATTATCCCCTGCTTCCCTCATTTTTCTACTCAGACAATTAATTACTAGAAGGAAAAACGACAGTGGAAGGGCACAACCCTGTTAGTTCTATATGTGCATTGAATAAATGCATAGGAATGCCATTTATAATGAAAAAAAAATTAGTGGATTTAATGCATGCCAAAATCCAATTAATATTATGTATTGACATACCTGATTTGATCATGACCAATTTAAGGAACTCCCAATTTGTGAAATTGTATCCCTTAATTAGATCTACCTTAAGAAGACATGATTTTTGTTTGCTTGATTTTATTCAGTGAATCATCTGTGGTGCCAATAGAATCATGTATATTTCTACCTTCTAAAAACAAAAATTGTTCCACTATAATGTGTTTTGACAATACCGGTTCAAGCCAGCATGTAATAAACTTTGATATCATATCATACATGGATCTGGTTAGGGATATCAGTCTATAATAAACAAAGGTCTCTGGATTATCCTTCTTATGGATCAACATGATGAATGTGGCATTGATGGTCCCCGATATGAATCCTTGTATCCTTGATTATTCTGCTACCACCAATAGGTTTGGAATCATCAGTTCAATGAAATGGATAAATAATTCCACCCACCACCCATCCGGTCCAGGGATCTTCTCCTTTGCACATACCTTCAAAATCCCTGTCAATTCTGCCCTCACATTTGGTTTTCCCAAATTCTCACTATCCACCTCGGAGAAGATGTTAGGGACTTGTGTAATATATTCTATTTGGGACATGAAAGTATGTTCTAGGGCTGATAATTTTCCTTTAAAATACGAAACATCCACTTGTTCTATTTCCCATTGTGTGTAACATCCCTGGTGAAAATTCCATGTAATAAAGTTAAAATAATAACCATGTTGATGGGACACTTATTCCAAGTTGAATGTTGGGAAATGTTGAGAGATATAGGGCATTAGTATTAGGTGAGTTATCTTTGATTAGTGATTGTTTGTGAATTCTTTTTACTTCTTAAAATTAAGATCTTCTTCTTCTTATTTTATTAGTGTTCTTCTTCATCAAATAGTAACCAGTGCATAAATACAAATAGAGAAGAGACAGAACATGTAGGCTATGAGCCAGGGCAAAAACCTCTCACTCTTTGAGAGAAAAACCTGCACAAATTATTCTTATAGAGGGTCCAATTGACGAATTCCAAGACCAAGACCCTTGACCTAGTATCCACTCCAAGACCAAGACACTATTTCTCTTGACTATATTCTCTTCCTCTTCCTCTTCGATCTTCTGATCATCGAGAAATTCACACTAAGATATTATCATTGTTTTCACATCGAGATATTTACATTGATACCTCCTCGTTGTCATGATACTGAGACTCTACTTTTGTGAAGGCACCAAGTCATTTTTCCTAAGATAAAACTGATGTAGCACCGAGACCTTTTACTGTTATTTCATTGAGATTGTATCACTATGATTGTACCAAAATATACACAAGAAAATCATTCCATAACTGTAAAATGGCACTGAAACTTTGTTTATAATCTTCATTGTGATCCACAATAGGTATGTTGCAAGGTTTTTTGGGTTCATGCAAACTGTATCTCTGTTTACCCATCTGAAAACTCAAAAATCCAAACTACACTTCTTTTTATGCTCATTTGAAAAAACCAGAGAGATCAAAACTGTACTACTTGTCTTTTATGCAAATTCCATATGCGTATATATAGTAGTTTGCCACATTGAATAAGCCAACATGAACTAGTGAACAATTGTGTCTTCATTTTCAGTCGACTTGAGTTTGTTCGTTTATTTCGAGACTGGCATGAAGAGGAGTAAGGTGTTTGTCTTTGGAGGGATTTCTAGACATGTATAAAATCATATACATTGGAACATTGTCAAGAAGAGATATTCATACATGACATTAATTTCTTCGACTTAAATGACAAATCCTAATGCTCTCAATGAGAGCCAACTAAAGCTTTCCCATGAAACCCATGAAGAAAGGCTTACAATAATAATTTTATTTTCTTCATTACATCATTTACATAAAGTCACAATTACATGTCATTATGAAGACCGAACCTAGTTACACATTTCAACGGGAAAAACATCTTAGTGGGTGTTCATTTTGGTTATTATGGCTAAAGGAAATTGAAAAAGGAAATGGCTAAGGATCTAAAGAGGAAAAAAGTGTTTTTGGAACATTTATTTATCAAAATAATGGAAAATAGGAGAAAGGAAGGTGAAAGGTCACAAGTTTCATGTGAGGAGGAAAATGAAGGAAAATAATGGAAAATAAAGAGAACAAATGGCTCATTAATAAAAAGGCTTCTTAGGATCAGTTGGAAATATTTTTCTAAAACCTTTTGACAGTTAATTTTTGAAGCTCTCTCATTATTCTCTCTCTCTCTCTCTCTCTCTCTTGGAAACTTAGAGTTTTCTTGGAGAACTTTGGCATTGGAGCAAGAAAGGAAAAGAAAGAAAGGAAGAGTAGGATCAAACAACTACAACAAAATTCTTGGTAGGTATGGATTTGCATTTGTGTTTTCCTTGCTAGATATGGCATGCATGGTATTTCATGTGGTTCTTTTATGTCTTGGCATGGGTTTTGCTAGATTTCACAGTGTTTTCAACCTAGCCTTTCCATTTCCAGATAGCCTTGATGAGATGGGTTTGTCATACTTCGGTTGAGATGGATTTCCAGATGGATTCCAAACTAAGTGGGGTGGATCTCTGAAATCACAAACACATGGCCTAATGGTACCTAAAATAGATTGTGGATCACTGTAAATCCACTCACCTAGTAACCCATGAAACATATTGTGGGTTGCGGTAAAGCTATATTGTGTTCCTCGGTGGGCCTAGGAATTCTTGATGATGAATGTCAGGATATACAATAAATCCAATAGGTGTATTGTTCTTCGTTAGACCTAGTAGTCCCGGGATGGGATATACGGTAAATCCTGGAGAGTGGGTCTCGGTGTAGGGCCTAGTGATCCCTGATTGAGACTATGGATTACGATAAATCCTGAGAGACTAGTAGGCACTCAAATTATTCACCATGTAGGCAGAGAACCCTCATATCATTCATGATTTTTTGGCTCTTTTTGGTTGGTTATGAGTCCCACATTCATGCCTGGAATATGTCAGGGGGGTGATTGGTTGAAGAGAGATTTTGCTCATCCAATCTATGGTCGGGTGGAATGTGGAAGTCCAATCTCTGGTTGGTTTTTACATTCATTAATGAAGAGTTTGTTCCTTTTGCATTTGCTATGAAAATTTAATGGTTATTATGTGGATTCTATTATTGTTGTATCCATTGTTTTTTTGTTGTTATTATGCTAGTTATAAGCATGTCTTTTATTAGTGATGGTGTATGGTTTTATCAATATTTTTACTTGTAAACTGATGCACAATGTATCTATGTTCAAATAGATTGTATTGCAGCTAATGATGTATGGGAGAAATTATTCTTGGCAATTTTCAGATAATTATGAGACCCCTATGCTTAAATATGTTGTCTACACTTGTAGATTCAATGTCTGTGACATGTTTGAAAAAAAATATTGTCATGGATAAGAGTGGTCCAAATTATTTCTTCTTTATTTGATTGCTTCTTTATCATTTTACTATTGTTATTTATTATCTCTTATTTTTTCATGAAGTTCTAGGTAGGTACCTGGGCTCTGGGCCTGAAAAGGTGGCTCGAATCCCAGAGCTTTGGGCACGAAACTGAGCATTTGGGGCCCTAGCCACTGGCATGCAGTGTTATGCCTATTGATATAGCCTCCTACCCCCTGAAATGCAGTGTTATGCCTACAACTATGGCTCAAAGGGGGTCAAATTGTCAATGTGACGCAGGGGTAAGAGGCCTGAATGGATTTTTTACCTCCTGGGGGTGTTGTGGTTATTGTACAAGGTATGTATGTCGAGGTTTTCATTAGTCACACTTACTTAAGGTCACGTAGGTAGTTGAATCTAATTATAGTAGCCTCTCTTCGCATGTTTACCACAGTGGCTGGGTTACTTGGGTAGATGTGGGAAGGGGGTTTTACATTGTGTGTAGTGTGTGTTACCAGAATCATACCTTATCTTCCTGATAGAGTTAGATTGTTTCCTGTTATTAAATATAATATGGAATAATATGGAGTTTTGATCTCCAGCTTTGATCCAAGTTTCCCTGCTTTTCATGCGGATCTCTTCTTCCTGTGGTGGAAGGATATCCCTCCATTTTCCCACCATTTCAATGATCTTGGACCGGTATGATTCCAAGATATATAATGGGTCTGTTGGATCATTATAATACCAAATAATGTCCTATATCTCTTTAATGCATTTAAGTTATACCTCCTTCTTACCCTTAATCCGTATATCTGTTTCCTTTTTCATAGCTTTAAGCTTCTGGCATATAGATGACTATGACTGATGGGGGGAGGTTTCACCACCTGATTCCATACTAAGTGAACCAAGGTCCCAAAAATATTCCATTTGTAGTCATTTTGGGTTAAATTTGAAAGGACATATGTCCTCTTATTTTTCTCCCCATCCCAAGAGAACATGATAGGCAGATGATATGAAATAAAAGATGATATAATACTAGATCTGATACCTATCAGTTGATAATACACCGAATGACTCACTAAAAATCTATCCAATCTCTCGGATATTCCCTCATCATAAGTGTGTTCATTCCTCCAAGTATGACTAATGGGATTCGGTACAACATCGACTAGGGCATACTCCTCTATCATTGCTTTGAAGTATGAAGATAAATAATCTTCCTTTAACTTTGTACCCCATATCATTTCCATCCCCATTGTGAAATTGAGATCTCCCGCTATAATCAAAGAACTCAGACTTAATATTCTCAATCCTCCCACCTTGTCCCAGAAGTGTCTACGACCAAAATATGGAGCATATGAGTTTATAATACATATTTTTTGGCTTGATCCCACCATGTGACTAGTCAATATTATACCTGCAAAAGACAAAAACACCCACATCTAAAAAACGTTCAGGTTTCACATTAACACCATACCTCTAGAAAGGCCATTCACATTGGATGCACAAACATGTCAATGAGGGCATGCTGAGAACATGGTCTCGTAAGTTTTTTCTCTAAAAATAATTCCTTGAAAAAGAATCATAGATGGTCTATGAACCCCGATAACACCACTAAGAGAGCATATTTTGGGCTCGCTCCTATACCCCTAATGTTCATAGAGAGAATATTCATTGAGACACCTATTTCGTGGGTGTCTCCCCTCTAAGGACGTGGGTACCTTTAAAATTAATAATTATGACATGGAAATACGTAAAAGCAAGATCGATTTTGAAATAGGAATCTTCTATACCAATCCCCTCAATAGAAGAAAATTTAGGCATATTACATGAAAATATCTTCTTATATCTGGGAGGTCTCTTATTCATGTGAGTAATGTTCTTAAAATATTAAGGATTTATGGTCTCCACAATGTTATGAAAAAAATAGCTATTAATGGAAAAAGGTTACAAGACCTCCGAAGAGGGAACCAAAGCTTCCAACTCCTTATCAAGAAATATAGACATAGGGGAAATACCCTTTTCGAGAGAAATAGATGGGTGTGGAATATTGTTAGATGGATGAGGAGAGAGGAAAAATGCTACAAAAGATGGATGGGAGGGGATGACAGATCCTTTAATGACCTCACCACTCGTAAATCCCATAGAGGGCTGAGAAAAAAATTGAGGTCCATCATAAGACCCAAAAGGGAAAGAAGAAGCTACCACATACAACACTAGACATGGACTCACAAATATTGTTGTCATTATCAATTTGGGTCCTCCAAAGAATGTGAAGCAGCTACGAATGATGCTTAGACATATGAGTTATTATAGGAAGTTCATAAAGGCCTATAGGTAGATCACTTCGCCGATGGAAAAAATCTTAAACAAGGATGCTTCATTTTGCTAGGATGATGACTGCCAAAAGAGCCTCTTTGTTTTGAAGGAAAATATGGTAACTACAAAAATTCTAGTCTTTCCAGACTTGAAGAAGGAGTTCCATGTACATGTCGATGTGTCCTGCATAGTTTTGGGAGTTGTGTTAGCGCGGACTAGAGAAGGAGATCTTGATCACCCTGTAGCCTTTGCGAATAGGAAATTGTCTAAGGCAGAAATGAATTATTCCACAACAAAGCACAAAGGTTTAGTGATGGTATATACGTTGAAAACATTTAGACACTACTTGTTAGGAGGTCACTTCAGGATGTTCAAGAATCATTCTGCGCTGAAATACTTGGTGAACAAGCATGTGTTGGGGGCAAATATTTGGAGATGTACATTGTTGCTCTAGGAATATGATTTTGAAGTAATATTAAAACCAGGATGTTTGAATGTAGGGTTTGATCATTTGTCCAGGATCGAGACAGGTGAAGAGCCAAAAAATATTGAGGAAGGGTTTCCTGATGCATATTTTTTCGTGATTCAGGTTGCGGATGAGAATTTTGTAGATATAATTTAGTTCCAAGCTACGGAAGTTGCACCTACAGAGTATACTATGCATCAGAAGAAATATATAGTAGTTAAGGCAATATGTTTTTCTCTAATTGTGGGAAATGTATATAATATGGGGGTCGATGAGATACTGTGAAGATATGTCCCTGATCACGAGAGACACAAAATTTTGGTTGAAGTGCGTGGTAGAGTTGCGGGAGGGAATTACGTAGGGAAATCCACTACACAAAAGATAGTGAGGGACAAACTTTGTGGCCCATGGTGCATAAGGATTCGAAGGATTATTGTAGTGCTTGCGATGTCTGTCAACAAACTAGAATCACCATCACAACGGGATGAAATGGCACTGTGTCCTCAAGTCACTTTGCATGAATTTGGTAAATGGGCGAACGAATTTGTGGAACCAATTGATCCCCTAGGGAAGAAAAAATGTGTGTAGTACATTATTACTGCGACAAATTACCTCACAAGATGGGTTTACACACAAATGGTGAAGAATTGTAGCGCAGATATGACTGCAAAGTTTATTTTTTAAAATATTTTTTCAAGGTTTGGTTGCCCGAAGATCTTGATGAGTGATTGAATTACGCATTTGTTGAACAACAATATTGAATCATTGACTGTGGAGTTCTGAATTTGTCACCAGAAGAGTACACCATATCACCTACAGGCAAATGGAATAGTTGAATCCTTTAAAAAAAATTGGAAAACACTGTAACTAAGGTGTGCAACGTCAACAGGGATGACTGGGATTTATGAATTCCTACAGTATTATGGGCCTACATAACTACCTGTGAGAATTTGATCGGTCAGATTCCATTTTGATAGTTATATGGACAGGAAGCAGTGGTGCTGATGGAATACATCGTGCCTAGTCTCAGAATCTCAATGGTTACAAATATGGAGGACAACGATATTATGGCACAAATATTCGAGAAACTGGTCACACTAGAGGAATATCGGTTCATCGTTGGATTTCACCAACAGGTGCAGAAAGAAAGGGAAAAATGTTGGCATGAACGACATATTAAGCAAAATACTTTCAAGCATGGTGACTTAGTTCTTTTATACGACAGTAAGTTCATGAAGTTCTCAAGTAAGCTGCAAATGCACTAGTTGGGTCCCTGCATTGTCAGAAATATCTCCGAGGGGGGCACAGTTTAGCTCGAGAAGTTGAATGGTAAGTTGTTCCCTAGATGTATCAATGGAACCAGGATGAATTTATACAGGGAGAACTCCGCCCTTGAGGCTTCACATTGACTATATGGTTGAGGAAGAGTATTAATCCTCCACATTGTTGAAATAGAGCATGTGACTATAAAATACTTTGCCAAAGGTAGGCTTTGTTGAAGTAGAGGCTCTGTGCGAGACGTAGGACTATGGCGCAACTGGAGGGAATAGCACCGAGGGAAGCAGGGTTCTGGAGAAACTGGAGGGAATAGAGCCGAGGGAAGCAGAACCATGGAGAAACTAGAGGGAATAGCACCGAGGGAAGCAGGACTACACCAAAAAGGAGGGTCTGACAAAGTTTATCTAGAATATGACCGTTAGAGCTGGGACAGTTGATTTGACAAGGACTTGGACATTAAAAGGAGCAGGGGGGATGTTCTAATGAGCATATCTGGGAAAACCTGCCGCCAAATTTGCATTTATGAGGAGCATATGAAGGAGATCATGGAGTTTGAATTTCAAATCTTCTATAAATCTGGCATCCCGCTCCACATTCGGACACTTTGTGCTCTAAGAGTTACACTTGTGATTTTTTCCCTACAAGAGAGCCGAGCATTCCGCTGCATCTCAGATTATAGTTTTGAAGCACTTAGAGAAGCATTGATCAAGGAAGGGTTACGATACACAATGACTGCTATGCTACCAACAAATGTAACAGGTCCGAGGTCGCCCAATAAATAGACTAATGTCGAAGAAGTGCAACAAAACAAACCGAAGAAGCCCATCGTTTCAACGCCACCCAGAAAGAAAATTCCCAAAGAACAACGGACTAAGGTAACACAGTATAGGCATAAGAAATAGGTAGAGGTTGAAGAGTCTGAAAAAGAAGTTCTACCCAAAGGTTTTGAAGAAATTAATGCAGAAAATGTGGAACCTATCTCTAGGTTGCCACCTTATCTACTGCCAAGGGAGTTGACCATTGCGAAGCCCATGAAGGAACTCAACGTAGTCAAATTTAATTTTTTTATGCCCTTGCTTCCTGAAGAGGTACTAGTTGAAGGAGGTCCATTGGAAAATTTTCCATAGCTGCACATGGAAGACTGGGATTTCAATGACCGTAGAAAATATCCTCAGTTCGAGCCAAGAAAGTACCTGAACATTGTTTATTATGAAGTTGTTGGAGTGACAAGAGTAGATTCACTAAGGTGGGTGGAAGAAGTTCAACAAGTAGGGTTGTTGAAAATGTTATATGTTCTACACTTTGGGCACAACAACATCAACACAATATGCATGTGCCACTTGCTAACCGTAATGCACGGTGATTGTCTATGGCTAGGGGAAAGAGTCCCCATTAATGCGATGTTGATTCAAAGGATCATTGCACTTCCTTGTCAAGGATTAGACCTCACAGATTCATTTGTGGGAAAAGATCAAGATAAGAATTTGGAAGACAAGATGAAGCAAGATTATGGCATCACAAAGGGAACCCAAGGATATGCTATTAGTTTCACTCTAGATAAGGTGATGTGATTTTCCACACATATCTTGGCAGGAAAGATTATGTGGAAGTTTCAGGTAGAAGAATTTTCAGCACGAGTGGTATATTTGGTTGCACAGTGCAGAAAAGGAGTCCAGATAAATTGGACAGGGTATTTATGCAAAGAATTTTTGGTTGAATACAGAGAAGTTCAGGAGGAGGGCAAGTAATTCCATTACGCATGGTTATTGCTCCTGATTGCGTTGATGGCATGGAAAGAGCTCGATTAGTCACAGTTCCTCATTGTGGCATTCAAAGGAGCCAACACGATCGATGGAGAATAAACTATTTTGGGTAGGTTTTTAGATGAGTTTGCGCACAGTGATCATCGAGAAGACAAGGCTCTCATGAAGTCTTTTTGAAGAATTTCTCCAAGTTGCTAATTTTCAGGAATATTTTCACCATGTACACATCCACGTGAATAAGGACCTTGCATTGGTTTGGTATGAGTTTCCCTACTTGGTGACCGAGGATGACATCGTGCACTTTCTAAGTGAGTGCCTAAGTGATTGGGTAACTCCATCCATGGAAGGGGTGGCGACAAAGCAGGCAGGTACCATTGGCATGAAGAGAGGTATCTCAAGAATGCCAACTGAAAGGAAAGATACCTAGAAGCAACCTAAGGTCACTTTTGTTATCAATAAGCCGAAACAGAGGTAGAACCAAAGACAGAGAAGGATTATCGAAAGACAGGAGCAGGCAATGATCACAGTGGCACGGACCCAGTTGTTGACTCAGAAAACCTCCCCTCCCCTTACATTCTCAAAAGGCGACAAAAACTTGGTGGCATATGTGCACGAAAAAATATGAAATCAGTCAAGTTTGTCAGCCTAGAGTCGTTGGTCCTCAGTGACGGGGGCTTCGATGAAACTGGTGATATTTTTCGACAAGTCGTCGAGCATCTTTGGGGCAATATTGAGGACCAATACAAGGGTGTATTGGTAGAGGTCCACAAGGGACTCAAGGAATTGAAGGTGAAGACGAGCACAGTGAAAGCGAGCATGGTTAGGATGAGAGAGTGTCAAGCGAGCGAAGCACCAACTAGCGTGAGTATAATAGGTCAGGAGATGGCGATTACGACTGAAATTTGAGCTCTACAGATCCCTGTGGGAACCCTACATTTTGACACTGTTGAGAATCAGGCACAAGAATCACACTAGCAGAACACCAGACTGAACTTTGTTGCACTCCCTTTGAAGGCATTGCATGAATTTCACAAGGGCATCATAGAAGAATTGCAGATCTACGAGTAGTGTTCCTTATTGGTTGTCCATGATGTTAAGCAAGCAATGAAGCGGATGGTTGAGGAAAAGAAATTGGTCATGTAGGAGTGCGATGAGGAAGTTGTGCACATACATAATATGGAGGTAGCCATCTCCGAGGTGTGCAGCGAAATTCCTGACCTGCAGATCCAAGTCAAGGCAGCACAGTAGGACAAATTTGAAAAGCTTGCAGTGGCATTAAAAGACTTCAAGGTCAAAGTCGACAAGGTACAACTCAAGCTCTAGATGAATATTGTCAAGATACAATTGCAATTATTGTCCACTACTCCACCAGAGGTCCGAGAGCAGTGCATGACAAATATTAAGGCTACCACTAGTAATATTGAATCCACAGTTCAAGATTTCAGCCAACTCTTTGAAGACGATATGGAAGTCTAGGCCTCACTGTAGGAGGACCCACATGTGTAGTTTATCGAAGTAGAAATCCGCAAAAAGTTAGAAAAATTTGATCACATCAAGTTGACCACATAGACCTTAGCGCCAGCAAAGTGGTATGCCCATCTCCAAGAGGGCACGTTTTTGCAAGGACAGATTGATGAAATGTGCAGAAAGGAACATATTATCACCACTAGTACGAAGCCTTGGGAAGCCGAAGCTAGTCAGCTGTCGTAGAATGTGGAGAAACAATTGAAATTGTTGCACAAAACACCACATAAAGTTGCTAAGAATATTGCAGGACTAACCACAAAGCAACTGCTGACAGAAGTACAGGAAGTTGAGAAGCAGTGCGTCGAGACACTCTAGCCACTGAAGAATGAATTGAGCAACATCAAAGAAAATAATGAGGGCGCACTAGCTGAGTGACTCGGGATGAGTCACATATTTGTGTTGGGGGCTTGTTGGACAGGGTACCCCTAGATCAAAGTTTTATAAAAGAATTTGCATTTTGAGGAGCGAAGTCATGGAAAATTTTAGGGGCTAATATTCACAAGTGGGCTAATTTTCCATGGTTTTTCCAAAAAAATGATTCGCCAATCTCCATTTTTTTTAAAAATGATTCGCCCAAATTTTACAGTATAAAATTATTTTAAGTTAAAAATCGCCAACATTATATAGACAATATATATAATATCATTATAAATTTGAATAATTTTACAAATACATCAATAAACATTTTATAGTTTTCATATTAGGGACTAGTGAGATTCGCCAATTTTTTAATCTTCAAGATAATTTTCCATCCTTAAAATTATTCCTGAGCTGCGAAGTGAACTGGGCGTAGATATGTTAGTGTCCTATAGGCTTTGGGGTGGGTCAAAGTCCCTTATTTTGTGAAGGGATGAGATAATTTTGAATACTTTGAACTTCGCCCTTGGTTTTCAGACCATGTTATTTTAAAAGAAAAGACTATATAAGGAATCTAGGGATATCTCTTGATTTCACAAAATGCATATAGATGTAATTCTGGATATGAATTAAGAGCCTTTGTTATGTTTTTTTGTTTGAAATGGAAGACTATTGCAGATGAGTGCACAGGGACCATAGAAAGTTTGCAGCTGAGTGCATAGACCCCTGCAGCTGTGTGCATGGGGCAGAAAGTGTTATATTGAGAAATTTGATGTAATAAAGGAAGAATTCGAAGACAAATATGTGTTCTTTACTGATATGTTTGCTTTATCTATAATTTCATGTTATTTGTGACAAGTTAGGGTTTCTATCTATATTTTCATCATCAAGTCATGTCTATGGTTTCTTATGATGATTAATGCATGTTAAAGTAGAAACACGTAGTACGCCAGCTAGTTAACTAGAAGTGTTGAACTGCAAATGCATAGTTAGAATAATGATCCTGCAAAGATATGATAAGTATTAAAGATAATATAGGCCCTAAATCCACACTCCATAGTCCCTCTAGATGCAGAGACCTAGTTCTAGCATCCCCTAATATTTACTCGGGTGAGACTTCAGTCTATGAAATAGATCGTTGCCGAAAGGGCCGGTAATAGTGGGTTTTTTTTTTTCACGGAGCCATATCTAAACTTGGGTCTAGGCCCCATCAAGCCAAAAATAAGTATATCAACAAAAACCTTAGGTTAGAACAGATGCATTGTAATAAAAAATAGTACCGCCATAAATATGTTATAAGGCCTATTCAATAACCGAGTTATGGTTTAGTGTGCCAAGAAAAGTAATGATTAAGGTATTAAGATACTCATTGTATAATATGCAATGTTATACTTGACCTTTATTTTGTAAGGAAGTGTAATTTTTTTGTTAATGTTTTGTATTGATTGTGATGAATATCCTTACAAGTGGTATCAGAGCACAGTTTCAACATTGTTGCCTGCTCGGGCACTAGTATCAATGATAAGTGTGTTGAATTGTGCACAATGAAAGAATATAGTAAAGTGAGAAGGTGATTGGATCATGATGAGAAGAGGAGCTAGTGGTAATTTTTCCACCAGATCAAAAAGTCACATACCAAATATGGAAGAAAATATGGAGATGTGGGTGCAATTGGCTATAGAAAAACAACACTAAACAAGTGGGCTACATGATATTGTTCAACAATTTCAAGATGAGATGGTTTGATTAAGGACATCTAATGAAATATTAATGCATGAACAAGAAATAATTCTCAAAATCCTTTCAGATAGGCGAAATCATCGAACCTATCAACCAAGTCCTGAGCATGGAAACCGAGATGAAGGAGAACAACAACAACATACTGAGGATAATCTAGAAGGAAGCCATACTCAAAGAAGTTATAGAAACAAATATGATAAATATAAAGAGTCAAGAAATTCTTTTCATCAGAGAAAATAAAATAAACAGAAGATGGAGGTGCAAGGGGAATTAGAAAAAATTAAACCACCATTTTTTAACGTAGAAGCAGAGGAAGTTGCAGAATCTTGGATCATCAATATGAAAAAATATTTTCAGGTTTACGAATACAATAGTAACCTTAAGGCCAAGTTAGCCATCAATAAGCTTCAAGGAAAGGTCTCCTTATGGTGGTGATCCAAAATCTTTCGTTTGAGATGTATAAAAGAATTAACATGTGAAAATTGTAGCTTTTAAAACAAGAAAATTTAAAGGCATAAGTGGAAAAAGAGAGAAGCAATTAACATCATGCACGAAGACACAAGAGTTGATATCGGAGTTCGTCCAGGAGGGACTACGTCTCCGGGCCCTGCTCTAATAGTGGGGAGGCCCTGCTTTCATTAAATGGCAAAATGAAAGTACAAGTACAAAATGAGGAATTACACCCTTATACCTGCCCAATCTGGAAATGGCCAAAAATTGCAGACCTCTGCTGACAAAATGGGCAGCACCGTTGGATTTGTGGCGTCGAGTAGTGCTGAATCCATATAAAACTTGCCCCAATCGGACAAAGTGAAAATCTGGCCCCTTTGGAAAAATGGCTCAGATCATGGTTCCGCCCCCTCCTGCACACTGCTCAAGGTTCCACTGCCTCGTTTTCCATGCCCGCTCCTGTCCGTCCTTGGGCGCACAAATGAGTGAAGGTTTAAATAATAAAGCGTGGGCGGTAGTCACAAGGCGCTCCGTAGCTGAATTGGTTGGTGATCCGGTTTGTTTGGGCGGAGGTCGGGTGGTCAAATCCCGACCCCGCCATAAAAAGGCTGATTGCTTTACCTGCGCTCCATTTTTGAACCGGTGCTGAACTGTTTTATAAACCACATTACATTTTTTTAAAATCTGTTTGAACCGTTTGATATTTTAAAAAGGCGTTGAAGTGACGTCTGCGCCGTTGGATTCAGAATTTCGGGGGGCCGGACCCATGTTGGGCGGCCTGCCCCATATGAAAATGGGCCACATGTATATATGGCGGCGGTGGGGTTAACAACCCCCGCCCCATTTAACACAACCGGCGGCTGTATAATGTGGAGACCCACGGATGGGGTGGCAGGGTTAACCACCCGCCCCCCAACACATTGCTTTTTTTTAATATATTGTATGGATACGGATCTGCATGGGGTGGCGGGGTTGGTGGCCCGCCACCCTTATTATATATATTTTTTTGTTTTATTTGTTATTTAAAACAAACCGTTGTTTTTTTAACCTTCGAATTTTGACCGAAGGAGTGCATTTAACGGTCCCACAAATTCACCCGGAATCTGGCCAGGTTGGTCGGAATCCGGTGGCTGGGTTTCAACAAAATTGTTGCCTCCTTAGTCTGCCACATCACCAAGTCAACCTCTGAACTTTGACTGCTCCTAACTCCTTCATACGGACTCGGAATTGAGTGCCGTCTGCGCCGTTGGATTCAGAATTTCGAGATCTACAACTTGAACTTGGTTCAAAAGATTTTTGAGCACTTTGATTTTTGAGCCTTGTACTCAAGCCATTTGTACCTGTACCTGTTTAATACACCTGGATCATTCCTCCCCACTTAAGAGCTTTTGGACCCCAAAAGCCTCATCAATCAACAGGCAAGTGAGGGAATTGCTCCCTCACCTTCTCCTTTTCAAGCCATTTGGCTTTACTTGGGTGCATCCCTTTGAAACCAACACGGAGATACTCCACATCTCCTCGTCGCGAAGTCCTGGTCCTTCGATCGAGAATGATGTCTTCTGGCAGTTCATCGAGATATTCTGGTGCAAAGTCATCCACTGTAGGAACTGATCCTACCTCCTCAGTGTCCATAATCAATGGGGGTTCATAAAGTTTTAGATTTTCAACATTCACAACCGAGTACATCTGCATGTATACCGGCAAGTCGAGTCGGAAAGCATTATTCCCAATCTTCTCCAATATGGTAAAGGGACCATACCGGATTGGTCGCAATTTCTTACCTTCTCCCTTCATTCGATCCTTGCTGATGTGGAACCACACTTTGTCGCCAACTTGAAATTGATGGTCGACTCGGTGCTTATCATGTTGGGCCTTATATCGGGCCTGACTCTTCTCCAACTGCTCTTGCACTACTTGGTGAATCGTCTGAATCCGCTGAATGAACCGCTGTGCTTTATCCCTGTCATCACGCCCATTGGCATCTTCATCCCTTCCATAGATCATGTCGAAAGGGTCCTTTGGTAAGTAACCAAAGCATGTCTCAAAAGGTGAACGCTGCGTAGAGGAGTGCACTGCTCGGTTGTAAGCGTGCTGCACATATGGAAGGTGTTCATCCCACAACTTGGGATGTTTGTTGCAATAGCCCCGCAACAAGTGTACCACGGTATGATTAACGACCTCTGTCTGTCCGTCGGTTTGTGGATGGAATGCCGTGCTTCTCTTCAACTTGGTATCCATCATGCGCCACAAGCTGGTCCAAAACTCTCCAAGGAAACGAGAGTCTCGATCTGACACAATCGATGTGGGCAACCCAAAGTGGACCCAAACATACTGAAAGAAAAGACAAGCAGTCTGCTCAGTAGTGACCTGCTTTTTACAAGGCATCAATATGCACATTTTGCTAAAGCGGTCGACGACAACATACAAATAGTCGTGACCCTTTCTTGACAAAGGCAAACCTCCTACAAAATCCATCGACACACTTTCCCATGGACGACCCGGAATAGGGAGTGGTGTGTAGAGCCCGAGTTTTCTATTAGAGGGCTTTGAAACAGAACACATCACACATCCCTTTACAAAACGGGTTACAATGTTTTTCATATGGGGCCAAACAAAACCTTTGCAAATGACATAAGGTTTTTTCAACACCAAAGTGACCAGACACAAGAGAGGTATGCGCCTCTCGAATTACATGTACCCTTTCTGCTGTGGGTATGCACAATTTACCAAGGTGATACAACAGCTTCCCCTGCAAATGATAGTTGTCCACCGTGAACTCCGTTGTACTATACAACAACCCTCCCTTTTCTAAATTTTAGAAATAAAATTTAGAAATAGGGTCCCTTTCTTTTTAGAAATAAAACACTTAGAAATAAAATTCATTGTTTTGGAAAATTTCATATTGTTACTAAACAGATTCAACATTCAAAAAAATTTTGGTCCGATCTAATATACAAGGCCTTATCATAAAAACAAATCAAAGTTAAAAGTTCAATCGCAATCGGAGAATCGGAGATAACCTTTAAAACAAATTTCATATGCCCATTTCAAATCTTCCGATGCGATTAGTCCAATCGAAAAATTTCAATCGCTAAGAGTTTAAAACAGTTAATTATAACTTCCGATGCGATGCGGTCAATCGCAATCGATTAATCGGGACAGTCTTCAAGAAACTCTTTACGCTTAGTTGAAATTCCCCGATCCGATGTGCATTTGATAATAAACGCTTTTAAAAGAAAAATCGAACATTTGTTTAAAATATATGGTAGACCCCACCATTAGAGATCGGAAAGATCTGCAATTGTAATCGATCAATCGGGATAAACATATTGTGATCTTCATTTGCCATTCGAAAACTTCCGATGCGATTCATCTATTTGCATACGAAGATTTTTAGAATGAGTGAATATATTAATATATCACAAGCGCCAAATCTTTATTGGTACGAAGGCATTCAATAACGAATCAAATGAATATGGTTTATGATTTGGTTTTAAATACTTAAGTGTGACCCAAAAGGAGCATTTACGTAATATACGAAACAAATAAATGAAAACCATAAGTTCATAAATCATTCCGTTTGAGTGGCTTGTTGATCACGACTGAGAGTTTATTGTCTTGCAGAGCCAAAGAACACCAAGTTCTTTCATTCACAAACAAAGGGAAGCGGTAGCAGACGCAGAAATGTCAAAGAGAGGAAGAAGAAACAAGACTGCTCTACCAGTGAAGTTTGCCGAGACTCCTACGGTCTCAAAAGAAAAGCCCATAAAGCTAAGGCTAGTCACAGATACATCATGCCAAGGTCTTGGGAAAATGACATGGGACACAGTCTACAACCTATTGGAAAAAGAATACCCCAAGGTCACAGTGGAGAAGGCATCAGTTCCAGACGAGGATAGCTCGGATTCTGACTCTGACATCAATGAAAGAACACTTGCAAATTCATTTCTGCATCGAATTGCAGCCAGAGCGAGCATCATGCCTTACTATGATGTAGTTCGATGGGTTATTGACAGTGTGAAGATACAAAATAGAACGTTTGTTTCAGCATCTGGAGTGCCTTTCGGCTCGTTTAAAGCAGAAGACTTGAAAGCAATGTACCACCTTCCAGACCCACAGAAGGTGTATAACAAGGAATTTATCAAAGATTTTGCCGATAATAACAAAGTCCAATCCGACCCTATCAAAGATTGGAGGAAAAACCCAGAGAAGCACCGAAATGAAGCATCCGGTATGTATTATGTAGATTCTCTTCTGCCTCCATATTCCTATGCAGCTGCCATGATGTGTAGGTTATTTGGCAATGATAATTCAGCTAGGTTTTCTATACAAATGGTCCCATTAATCCTAGCTGCTGTGAATTCCGACATTATGGATTGGGCTGTTATTCTTTCTGATAGAATGGCCAATAGGATACTTGAATATAGACAAGAAAAATCTGCTGGAAATTCTACTCCCTTTTTCTTTTGTGCCTATATTCTTGATGCTATTTGTTTCAATTCCGAATTTCCCTTATTTGGATGGAAATGGACTCCCAAAGACCCTCTTCCAATCCATATTTATCATAAATTGCTTTGGAAGATTCATTTCCAAGCTAATGTATATAGAATCTGTCATAGTTTCCTCATCCCTGTTTTCCAAACCATTTTCAATCGCTTTCCTCCTAGGTTTTCTGATAAAGCTAAAGCCGACTTGTCTGCAATCGGAGATTGGTTTGGGGAGGAAAAATTTACTTACATCAGGGTTTTTGGTAGTATAGTGGAGCCGCATGTTCTTCCGCTTTTTGTTCCAGACAAACTTCTCGCTCAAGAATTTTCCTATCAATTGACAATTGAAGGTATATCCAGGTCTTTGAATAACAGTAAGAAGAAAATGTGGCCTCAATTCCCACTCAATTGTGGTCATTTCACTCTAAATGATTTCAAGCATGCAGAAAAAGAAGTCTTCAAGATAAGAGGTTGTAAATTTGCAACCATTCCTGGAAGACAATATGATCCAAAAAAGATAGCATTTGATGTCACTGCTTCAGTTTCAATTGCTCGTTTTGAGCATGAACCATATATGTTCGATGATTTGTTTGTTTCATTAGATAATTTTCCTCGAATTTTTGACTTGGTCAAGTCTAAATTTCAACAGGAGGAAATAAATAAATTTCTCTTATTTAGAAGCCAGAGATTGTTGAGAGTTCCTCTGGACCAGCTGAGAATTCAAATCCAAAAATCAGAGACAGAAGGTGCATTCGGCCAAACGCCAGTAGAAACATCTACCAGCAAAATCATTACACAATCGGCTGTCAACCAGCCGAATGTACATACTCAAAAAGTGGTCACTATTGACAAACCTGATGTCCCAAAGGGAAATACTGATGATAAATCCAGTCCAAAATTTGGCCAGAAGTCCACTGCTCAAATGACAGACAAATGCACAAATATCAATGATGATGTGCATAATCAAAAGGATGGATCGGATGACAAAAGCACTGAGCAGAGAATAGATAAAGAAAAAGGAAAAGAAATAGCCAAGGAGATTATGGTTTCCACTAATCTTGATGTTTCTTCTCAGCTATTAAAACAATATGATTAGTTTGCTCAACAGCTTGGATTGCAGGATAAAGATGAAGAACAAATGGAGCAGGATGTTGAAATCATTCCTGAACATCCTACAGGGCATATTGTATTAAAAGGTGAAGAGATCCCTCCTTTGGATGTATTTTACAGCCCTAAACATAAGGCTGTTGTCAAAAGACAAAGAAAGAAAAGAAAAACAGAACAGGGCATATTTTCTACTCCATCAGAGGAGTTTATGAATATTGTTTATAAGAACAATGAAATGAATCCATTTGAAGACCTCACGAAATTGTCCCAGTATACAGGAGCTTATAGTGCTGCAACAGTGGATAAAGTTGCAGAAGTTTCTCAACTAATAACTCAGAAAGATCTTCACATAGCTTCACTGGAAGAACAAGCTAAGGAGAATCAGCAACTGATTAGCCAATTGCAACAACAACTACATGATCAGACATTCAGGTCTAAAGAATTGGAGAAACAGCTTGCTGAAGAAAAGAAGAAGGTTGATGAAAAGCTTTTAGGCAAACAAAAGCAGCTAAATGAAGAAATTTCTAAGTTACAAAGTCTGCTACAAAATGAGGAAAATGCAAAAATGATTCAAGAAAAGGAATTTCAAGCAACTTTGGATAAGTTTAAAGATTACCCAAAGTTAAATGAATTCAAATCAGAAGCCCTCGAGGCTAATAAACTATTGACTCAGCAGTTAATTGAATTTTGCTCAAAACTGTCACAAGCAGAACCTTTTTGTGATATTACTTCATCTTTGATCCAAAATATCATAACTCTTAGACAAGAAATAGATGATGCCGATGAAAAGATTTCTGAGTTTCTCAACTGGCAGGATACAAAAAAGGGAAAAGAAGCAAATCTTCCTAGGATAGAGGAAAAACACAAAGAAATCTTGTTTACAGAATGGGAACATCAATTAATGAAAGCTGATAGAGCAATATCAAGGGCCAGAAATATAATGAATAATCTCACGCAATTCATAAATGACAGTTTATACTCAATTAATCTCATTTCAGACTGTGTTCCTGGCAGTTTGCCAAAAAATAAAAGAAACTGAAGACAGGTGGAGAGAAGAAATGGAAAGGAAAAGTCAACAAATCGGCAAACTTCAAACGATATCCTGGGATAGTATGTGGACTCATTTGATCAATCCAAACAATCAACAGACAGCTATCAAACTTCTATCAAACGCTGTCGATTGTCTAATTCCAGAATTTTCTGATGCCACCTATGCTGGACAGTTGCATTCTGAGATGAGTCATCCACCAAGACTCCGAGATATGTTGAACATTTGCAACTTGGTTTCATCAAGCGAGGGAGAAAAACAATGAATCAGTTTTCATTCAAGATAGCATTTTAGTTTTAATTTGATAGATTGTAGCAGTAGTATTAGGATTTTGTTATGTAATTTATTATTTAAATCCCTCTCATGCATTTAGAGAGGGATCGGAAGTTGTAATATTTTTTGGATTTGGAGCTAACATTTCTGTTCTTCATTCCTTATTATATTTATATGAAAGATCACATCTGGTGATTTTTGTGCTCAAAATTATCTTTGAAGTGTTGCATTTTTGTGCCTTTGGATTTAATTTTACATCGGAGTTACTAGATCAGAGTATCACATTTCGTTTGACAGTCTGCAAGATGAATGAGGTATTTTTATCTGTTCACTGTTGATTTTCTCTGTTATATGGTATTCATTTGAAGAATTTGCTATCATTTATATATTTGATTTTCATAATATTTCCTTTTATATTATCATTTCTGAGTATAATTGGAATGTTATCATTTATAGGCATATATGAATTGTATATAATGATGAATGCAATATGCTAATATAACTCTGTTTAATTTATTAAACAGAGTTATCTTTATTCGTTTCTACACATTTCAATTTAACTAATAATACATTTTCATGGTTATTATTAGATTGAAACAATCCTAAGTTGTATTCACATATAATCACCCGGGTTAAAATTAGAATTTCTTTATCAGTATTTAGTTTAGATTAGATAGTTTTATTTTCTGTTAATTTAGTCCCATTTTCACCCATTCAATTCAATCCACTTAGTTATAAGGAAACTGGTCCTTTAAATCCAGTCGGAGCCACCATCCCAAACTGAAAAGGAGCTGTCTTAAGGTCCCGACCGGGTGGTTTTCCCCCAATGTTTGAAGCAGAGATTTTCTAGGCTTCAACATTTTTGGCGCTAGAAGGAGGGCCTCAACTGTGAATGGCAAGCAAACCCAAATCTGCAAACCATTCTAAGAGTAATTCTCCCTCCACATCACCTCGTACTTCCCAATTGCCTGCTGATTCCTCAGCATCCAAGCAAGAAGAAGAGGTATCCACTATCACTGCTCAAACCCACCATACTTCAGAACAATTAAGTCTTGAATCTTCTGAAGTTCAGTCTCTCATCCAGAAACTTCAGAGTTTCTAAAAGGTGAGGAGATCCCTCCTTTGGATGTATTTTACAGCCCTAAACATAAGGCTGTTGTCAAAAGACAAAGAAAGAAAAGAAAAACAGAAAAGGGTATATTTTCTACTCCATCAGATGAGTTTATGAATATTGTTTATAAGAACAATGAAATGAATCCATTTGAAGACCTTACGAAATTGTCCCAGTATACAGGAGCTTATAGTGCTGCAACAGTGGATAAAGTTGTAGAAGTTTCTCAACTAATAACTCGGAAAGATCTTCACATAGCTTCACTGGAAGAAAAAGCTAAGGAGAATCAGCAACTGATCAGCCAATTGCAACAACAACTACAGGATCAGACATTCAGGTCTAAAGAATTGGAGAAACAGCTTGCTGAAGAAAAGAAGAAGGTTGATGAAAAGCTTTTAGGCAAACAAAAGCAGCTAAATGAAGAAATTTCTAAGTTACAGAGTTTGTTACAAAATGAGGAAAAGGCAAAAATGATTCAAGAAAAGGAATTTCAAGCAACTTTGGATAAGTTTAAAGATTATCCAAAGTTATATGAATTCAAATCGGAAGCCCTTGAGGCTAATAAATTATTGACTCAGCAGTTAATTGAATTTTGCTCAAAACTGTCACAAGCAGAACCTTTTTGTGAGATTACTTCATCTTTGATCCAAACTATCATAACTCTTAGACAAGAAATAGATGATGCCGATGAAAAGATTTATGAGTTTCTCAACTGGCAGGATACAGAAAAGGGAAAAGAAGCAAATCTTCCTAGGATAGAGGAAAAACACAAAGAAATCTTGTTTACAGAATGGGAACATCAATTAATGAAATCTGATAGAGCAATATCAAGGGCCGGAAATATAATGAATAATCTCACGCAATTCATAAATGACAGCTTATATTCAATTAATCTCATTTCAGACTGTGTTCCTGGCAGTTTGCCAAAGATAAAAGAGACTGAAGACAGGTGGAGAGAAGAAATGGAAAGGAAAAGTCAACAAATCGGCAAACTTCAAACTATATC